>JAVQJL010076112.1:0-31999 GCA_036024295.1 Nannoperca obscura
AGAAGTAAAAGTCAGAAGAAGAAATTACAAAGCATTGCTGGAAGTGTAGAAAACTGAAAGACATTTGCCTGAATAATAGTTGAATAGCTGAACATCTTGTGAACAGTTTAAAGTTTAAATGGAGTCTCTAGCTGAAAGTCGAAGTTCATAGTAGAACAGGTTGAAAAGAATTCTGCATAGACTTACATTGTAAAATATTTTTTAAAAAGCTTAGTATTTTGAAAAGTAGTAAAAGTAGAAAATAGCTGAATAAAAGCTGAAATGTGCTTAAAAAGCTGAAAATTTTGATAGTTGAAAGGTTTCTGTAGCTGAACATATGCAGAAGTTGTCAGTGCTCAAAGCTGAAGATTTGAAGATTCCTCCAATGCATTCCTAAGGCAAAAAACTAAAATTAAAAGCTTAATAGTTTAAAAAGTAGTTGGAAAGTTAAATAGTTAAAATGTCCTGTTGCTTAAAACATGCAGAAGTGGTGGTTGAAATAGTACTAGCAGTATAGGCTGTTGAGGTAGTTGTAGTAGTAAATGCTCCCCACAAATCAGTTAGTTGTGTGTGTGTGTGTGTGTGTGTGTGTGTGTGGTAGCGTATGCATGTGTTGGTGTGAGTGTGTGTATCTGTGTGTCTGTGTGTGTGTGTGTGTGTGTGTGTGTGTGTGTGTGTGTGTGTCTGTGCGTCCTGAGGGAGAGGAGGTTCTGTAGCTTTCTTGCTGCACTGTGATTGGTCACAAGTGTATCATGCTCATGTCCATTTGTCATGTACCACACATGTAAACAAACACCTGGGAACCTTCAAAACCATAGACACACTTTTTTTGTCCACTCTTTTTTGGACATTTTGATACTGTTGAATTTGAATTTCTGATTTTGATTCTAATGCATTTGCACACAGCAAAAACACACGCACACTCCTACCTGTGGCGCGCGACTCCAGGTCATTGCTCATGCCTCGCGCGCATCAACGCAACGTTGTGCAACCGCGGAGCCGACGCTAACTCAGATGTCCTTTACGCTGCTCTCTTCTCTGCTGGCTGCCTCATTAAACCTTCAGCTGAACAGTTAAACACTCCTCTGCCGTTCGGTCCCAACTGGCCACGGCATAAGAGGAGTAAATTAAATTCAGTCTTGTCCATTGGGTTTGAAGTCAGATGGAAGGATGGCATTTGCCGCCTCGGTCTGCAGCAGAGCAGTGTGGCGCGGCCGCAGGTGGTGCTCTGTGCGCCCTGACCCAGACTGAGCTCAAATATAAGTTATCTTTGTTTTGTTTTTCTCTGTCTGTCTGTCTCCGTTGCCTTGTCCCTAGTTAACTCTGGAGACGGCATCGACTACAGCCAGCAGAAGAGAGAGAACATTGGCGACCTGATCCAGGAGACTCTGGAGGTGTTTGAGCGCTACGGAGGAGAGGACGCCTTCATAAACATCAAATACATGGTGCCCACGTATGAGTCCTGCATGATCAGCTGAGGAGGGGGACGGGTGTCACACCCTGACATTGCACAGACTCTTGACTGCCTTTTTGTCAGTCCTTCTTTATCTGCCCCCCCCCCCCCCCCACCTCTGAATGAAACTCTTATCTTATCCCTTTCTTTATCCTAGCCCTCCCCTAATCTCAACTTCACTCCATGCGTTCTTTTTTGGTTTCTGCACCGATCTCTGACCCCGCTAACGCCCGACACAATCCTTCCTCTGCTCTCTTGTGCTCCGCTTTGCTGAGCTCAAACCCTCTCCTCCTGCCTCTCTTGCCCCTCTGCTCTCTAGCACATCCTTTTAAACCCTTATTAAATTCATAACAGCAACTCATGAGGTATTTTTTGTCTGTCTGTATCTGTGTATTTATCCCTATAACATATTAAAAGCAATACAAGCTTGATGGAACAAATTTGCCTTAATAAAATATACCAGTATGTTTAATAGATTATCCATGTATTGTTATTTTTTTAATTACTTTAGTGATCTTTTTAGCTAACTGACAATGAATGCTTGATGCATAATGGCTTTAATTTCAAACAGAGATATACATCAGATAGATGGAATATGTGACAAAAATCTTTAGATTTTGAAACAAAATTCACCCAAAATCTATCTTTTGACTATCAGACACACACTGGTATGCTTGATTGTTGACTGTAAGTAAAATATTTTCCCTTTGCTACTTGACAAAGAACAGTAGTGTCGGACACAGTAGATCCATCCACTCCATGGTGATTTCAAGGCAGTGAAAGTGTCAACAGATCCTTTAGAAACTCCTCAAACTATTCCTGCAACATTTTCTGAATTTCATAGTCACCTGTCAAGCCTGCAGGGAGTGAGTTAGTGAGTGTCACTTAGATCGTGATATTTTTGAATTGAAACTAAATGAAGTACTTTGTTTTTCTGTGCTGAAACATCTGAAAGCTGTTATCTCTACACTGCAGAGCTTTTAATTAAAAGAAATTCTAATGCAGCGTGAGGGAGGAGTGAAAAGGGAGTTCAGTGGGATTTCAGTGATGCAGGCCTGTCTCTCCTATTGTACATCTGATCTGCACTGTGATTTGTCCTGCTCTACAACTGCTTCTATTCACAACCGCTGTGCTGTTTTGTTTTGTTGTTCCACTGTACCCATTCTGTCACAAACCCAGCTGGAGAAAGAGCCTGTCTAAACATGCAGGGAAAGATGCATAGGAATGACAGCAGACAGCATTCCTCCAGACAAACACACACTCACACATCCTTTGAACTCCAATACCCCACAGTGGTGTTTGGGTGTGCATTTTGGTGTGCACGTGGGCTTGTTTGTGCATGACAACATACATGCTTTTTATTATTTTATTTTTTTTGTAGCCAGTAACTCTGTAGGCATCTATAACCAACTTTGTTCTCACACTGTGAAGATTGAAGGTGCTCTCTCTCACTATCCTCTCTACTGCATTGAAGTCACAGTGGAAACTTCTTCCCAGACACACTTGCGCATATACATACACAACCCCGCGACCCACAGGGGAAACATAGCGTAATTGATTTCCGACACTCACAAGAACACTTGCACTGTCTCTTATTGTAAGTCATGTCTTCTGCAAAAGCAACTTTACAGGCCTGCGGAGGAATCTATTTTCAACCAGAAGACGGGTTCACAATGCTCATATTTCAACCTCAGCACATCTTGGAAAGAATGTTACTGAATAGGTGTTCCACGCTGCTGAACCCGGCCGTGCCGCACTCTGCCTGCTGCTTGATCTGTGCAGTGAAAGACGGGAAGGAGTGCGGCGCGGTCCCCTTTGAACACAAAACACATATTTCATCTTAATAAGTGCAACTGCGTAATAAAACAAATATAGCAACGGTAGAGGCACATGAACTACTTTTAAAGGGGGGGGGGGGCAATTTCACCTCTGTTCCCGCTTGATGATCTGATCGAACTCTGAACAGCCTGCGGTTCTGTCGAACTGTATCAGTGACGCCCCGCTGTCCCGCTTCACCTGTCCAATTTTACTGAGCCACAGGCTAGCACCTAGCCAGCAAAGGATGGAGGGCTTAGAAATACAGAGGACGAGTAGACAAAAAAGACAAAGAGAAAGATATGGTGAACAATGTTGTGCTTCAAACATTGTTTATTAGAACAGGACTCGTCAGAAATTTATTCAGCGGGGCCTTTTTGCTTCGAGCAAGCACACAGTGTCATACAAGCCATACTATACAGATATTGTCCAGAGCTCACTTCACTTCTTTGCAATTAAAGGGTCAGCCAATCTAATTGCTTGGGCTCCATTAGGTCACATCACAGGCGCTAATGGGCATTTAATGCTAAATGGTGTCCGTTTTGACCTCTTTGGGAAACCCACTGAAGCTCATTAGGAAATGTGACAGTCTGGAAAAAGGAACTTCATCCAATATGGTCTCCAATCAAGAGGTACACACACACACACACACATACAATAATGGAAAATAATACCAAACAACACCACCAAGCTGTATTTGCTCATGCAAGTAATAGTGAACTGTGAAACAGAGTGAACTGTGAAATGAACAGGAATGGAGGCAGCCATCGAGATTATTTGGCCAATCAAAAGCATCAACGCATGACTGGTCCTGGCCCACAGGCCTGAAAGACCAAGCATGACATTGTTGAATTTTCTCCCGTATCTCACTCAGCGCTCGGACATGAAAACACTAATTTAGCATAGAGCAGAAATGGTCCTCATCATCATATTCTAGCCCTTTACCCTTACTCGTAATGAGCATTTGTTCACTTTGTGACTGTGGGTGCTGCAACATACACAAGGAAATAAATAGCTTCCCATTGAGAGTGTTTCCTCCAGTCATAGAGCACAGGTTATAACATCATGCTCTACTTCCCTTCAGCCGATTGTATCTGTCGCAGATAAAGCCACATTATTATTTTCAGTTGAGAGGATTTCAGATTTTTCTTCCTTTTTTTTCTTCTTTGGGAATCCTCGTCTTTTGTGAAAGATCTGCGTGATGGCATGCGGGGGCGATGGTATTGATCTAACATGTTACTCAGCCATTTTGCCACATCTTTGTGCTTGTCTGTTTGCCTTCTTGTTAATTTCTCCTCAGCCCAGCTCTCCTGTGTGTGTGTGTGTGTGTGTGTGTGTGTGTGTGTGTGTGTGTGTGTGTGTGTGTCACTGCTAACTGGATTTTGGAAACACACGGGGCTAAACACACGGATGTTGACTATGTCCGCAGTGGTAGATTCAGGGTGTTATGACCCAACTTTAAGCATGTTAAGAGTGTACCTTTCCTTCACACCAGCCTTTGTCCTTACAAGGGTGAAATAGCATTCTCTAATCCACGGCCAGGCTTGATCCTCACTCTCCGCTGCAACTGGACTCCGGGGGTCAACCCTAGACGATGTGGGGCCCGTGAGCAGTCACTCAGCTCCGGGGGTTATTATTAGCCTAGCTAGCTCAGCACCTCACAACAGCTGCCACTGCCCTGCAGCCAGCAATAACTCCCACTGAGGAACACATGCAAAAACCATTTCACCCATGGAAATGGTTTGCATTGCACCGGCACGGGACGATTTATACACAGAATTCATGCGGCCTAACAGATCAGCACAGTCGACTACGCAGACAAGTGTTTACACGTGTGTCTGGCTCGCGCCCCGACAGCTACTCCAGCCTTCAGGTTGGGCCGTTATCTCAGGATGAACAGTGACTTTCTGGAAGCCGGCTCCACGGAGCTCAAGTTTGTCCTTGTGCATCTCCGTCTCACCCCATCACAGCAGTGGCAGGCCAACAAAGGCTTTTGTATTGCAGTGAGCTGTGCAACAAAAGCTATACAAACACGCCGGTAGCGTTCTGTTGACGGAGGGGAAAATAAAGATTGGGGAAAGTAGAGGAAAAAGGCTGAGACTGAGGAACGGAGGAAAAAGACAATTAGGCAGCGTGGAAATACTTGTGGTGTGTGTTTGAGAGAGAGAACATGTTGAATAAAGAGAAATACAGGGAGATACTTGGCGCCCGAGCTCTGAGACAGACCAGCGGTCCGAGATGAATCCGGCGCAGAGAGAGATGAAGGGAAGGAGTGGATGTGTGGGCTGCGTCGAGGTGGATGGATGGAGGGCAGCGGGGTGTTGTGTCACCTGGTAGAGGAAGCTGTCTAGCCCCGGCCATACCCGAGATTTCGGAGCAGTCGGGTGAAGAGAGGGAGGGGGAGGAGGAGGAGGAGGAGGAGTTGGGGAGGGGGGGCTACCGACTCCACCTGTTCACCGAATCTGTTTTTCACAGTTGAGGCGACAACTGGCACCTAACGACGTCACCACGCAGCCTCATCTGAACACACAAGCCGAATGTGAATGCCCGGCTTTGTGTGTTGAAAACCTAATAATTCATCCATGTGGGTCACACTAAATATGATCAAAGTTGTGTTATGCGTCGCATGTTGCAACGTAACCCTTTGTAGAGTGGAGGATTTATTAAGCGCTTAGGAAGTCTTCATCCGTCTTTCCCTTTATCACTTCCTTCCCTCTTTTCCTCATGTCCATCCTTCTGCTGAGCTGTCTCTCTTATTCCGATGTTACAGTCTCAAAAGGCGGATTGTTAGGACCAGCAATGAGGGGATTGTGCCGTGCAACAGAAATAAATGCCCCCCTGGGAACGATTCGTCTTGTTCATGTCTGCCTGGCAGAGTCCACGCGCATCCAGGGGACTACTGAGCATGTGCGAGACAGGACAGCACAATGGAGATTTATCTATCAGCCTCTCCATATGCCAGGTGTCTGATTCACGGGCTTAATTCAAGACTGGAGGAATTATGTAAACACTTTGAAAGAGGAGCGCATGTTCTGTTTTCCTTGCGCAGTCCTCTGCGAAGCTCCCCTTAAATATTAACAAAGTCCGCTCAAATCAAACTTCCCGATTTACTGTTTACGTTTATGAGTGATTCTCTTATCTGTGCTTATGTGTGTGGCTGTCAGTGTGATGCTGTGTGTGTCCAGACCCCAGAGTAGACCACACCACGGGATCAATCCGTCTCTGAACAGATGTGATCAATGAGGATTCTCTCCCTCTCTCCGTGGCTGTTCTTCTTCCTCCTCTTCCTCTCCTACAGGTCTTATCACTGACAAACACTCGTTTCTTTCCTGGCTACGGGCTGGCAGGCGCGCACAGGCGACCGAGCAAGTAAACAAATACGGGCATCTTCGGGAGGAGCAGGAATGGATCCACACTGTTAGCAATTGGCAAGGACAGCTGTAGCATCGGCTGGACTTCTTTAAGCCGTATTGACACCATTGTGCTCTCCACAAGAGAAGGAATGAGGAAGGAGAAGTGGGGGGAAACTTGTTTAGTGCCTCTTACTGTAAAATGGTAACGTGTGATTTCGTGTGTCATTTCCTCCTGTTGATTGATGATTAGCAGGTTCGAGGTGGGAGGTTTCCCATCAGAGCGTTCTGTCACAAGTGGCTCCAGCTGTCCTCCCCCGATCCCGCTGGCCCCCCTGTCTGGGCGACAAAAGGCAGGCCAACAGGCATTTCCATCACCAGATTGCCAAACCACTGGAGCATCTAGACTACAACACCCAAGGTGACCTTTAACAAAACTAAATAGTGAATAGTTGTGGTGGCAAGAGCAGAATGGGTTATTGGAAACGCAGGAATGTTGCAGCTTCAGATTGAATTGTGATACATTTTTCCTCATGCCGCTCCACATTGCAGCACTCCACCAGCTGACGCTTCTTCCTGAAAGTGTAACCTGTCGTGTGTAAATAGTATCCTCTCTTTCTCGTGCGTCGTCATAAATGCATTCTCCTCGCTTTTGTTGAACTTACTGACTGTATGGCACGCACACATCTTTTCTGGTCCCTTCGGTGTCCCTTTCCCGTCTCCAAATAGTTCTACAACCACAACTAAGCCGAAACACCTGTGGTAAATACTGGCATCGCTCTCAAGCTCGGTCCAAGCTGTGCCACCTACATTTGAAAATGCATCTTTTTGCATCTCTTTTGTCCTTCCATAATCCAGTCAGCAGGTAGGTGTCAAATATAACATGTTGGATAGAGGTGCCCCCCAACACACACACACACACACACACACCAGACCGGCCCCTCACTCACAGCTGTGACGGTGAATCATTTTCACGTAGCTCTCCATCCACGCTGAAACTCTAAATCTCTTGTTCTTTGCTCTCTTTTGGCTGTCGAACAGCAGAAGGACGCACAACAACCAGCATTTGGTAAAGTGTGGGGCAGACGCAGCCTCGGTTCTACCACTTCCTGCTCTCCATGATGACTTATAACGTGTTTTAGTGCAGCCAAACTCACAATTGAATTATTCTCATGTACGCATTTTTCAGCGTAAAACAGTGATTTGATCTCGCCACATAAACGCTTCCTGTGCTGGTGAACTCGGACTTCAATCGGTCACTGAATTTTATGGCCGCACAGGCGTCAGAATAAACATAGACACAGTGAAATGGCAACTGTAATGTGTGATCACTGTATTGACATTTAAAATAAAGAGGTACAGAGGCCCTTGAACTGATTTTTACAGATTTAATCTACAACGTCACAACAGTAAAACTTCGGGGGGCAAAGTCCCCACCATCACTTTCACTTACACTTCATCATTGTCTCCAATTCTTACTTTGGCCGATTTCAAGACAAATAAATAATGTTCAGTGACTGACGGTAACAAATGCACACACACTTTTCAATACAAGCATATACAAACAAATGTGAAAGCAACAGTGCATGAACACACTCGCACGGATAGGGCATTTGTCATGTTGCGCTTTTGATGTGAGTTAAAATGAATAATAGGTAAATTATGCATTTCTCTGTATGTGCTGTGGTTGCTAGAAGGACATTTATATCTGTTGCGCTGTGCTCGCGCCTTCCTCAAAATGTAAATTACCCAGATTCTGCCAGCACTTTTTCCCCCCACAGTCCCCAAACTAGTAAGTCAAAAGAAAAAGGGAGAGATGTTTTCCTTGTTTGTATGTATGCGTGTTATCAGAGCCTGCGGGCCTCTGTTCCCCTCCTCCAGAGCCACAGCCGTCATTGCAGACAGCCTTGCCTCGACAGAGTCACCAGCTCCCGCTCACTTTCCTGCGGCTGTGGCCCCCGAGGTAAGCTACAACCAGCTACAGGGGCCTTTACCGAGGGCCCCATTGTCTCCGTCGGCGTACTTTCAGCTGAAAACCCAGGGCGCTCTCCAAGCTCATTGTGAGTGAGCTAACAGCCTCTCGTCGAAAGGGGCTAAACGCATGTTCATTAATTATCTGGATCCTTGTTAATTGGATTAATTGTTGAATAGAAACCGTGTTATTAAAAATTACGAAAACACAAGGGCAGGGGGAGCAAAAGGGGGGATTAATATCGCTCCTGTTTACTCCCGGGCTGTCAGAAGACACGAGCATGCACAGGCTCACACACACAGACACAAATGTAGGTATGCTCTGCCTGTCTATCACTGCATCTTTCTTGCTTCTTTCTCTAACTCTGCGTTTCTATTTTGCACACGTATCAACACACACATGCACAGAAGCTGTATGTGACCCAACTCAGAAGAATGAGTGCTAGGCAAGGTGCAAATTACCATGCGCACCGTTGAGATAAGAACTAAACCCATTTTCAAAGCTCAGAATAAATGCCAGATCCTTTTTGATGCAAGAAGTCTGTGACTTTTTCCATCGCTTATATTCAAAGATTAAAGGAGGAAATAAAAAAGAAAAACAACGTCAACACCATGAACAATTTAGCTATCTCCAAGTCACATGAAAAATGGGGGTTCATCGTTCCCTTTACCTATCTGCACACTCTTATCCACCAAAATCACTTATCAGTGTTTGGCTTCAAGGGATGTTTTATCATTCTGGCTTTAAGATAGCATGCTGAATTTGCAGATCATTTGAATGGCAGGGCTAATATTACATGTCTTGTGTAATTGGTAAAGGTGCAAATAAAAAAAATCTTACTATCTGTGTTTTCCTATGGTCACTGGGTGAAATTATGACAATCAAATGTTAAGTACCGACCACTCCAGAGGACAATGGATATTCTTACTCATGTTCAGTAAACGTTCAAACTGAAATAAAAGTTTAGGAAATTATCATTTCTGCTCAATCTTTAATGAAGGACCACTTCTTAAATATGTGGGACAAGTACATTGATTCCAACCTAGATAAAGAAAATAAGTAATAAACTGCACCAGGGCTGCCACTTTCCCCAATATAATCATGCTTACCAGACCTCCAGGATCCTAAGTAAAATATTTCAATATTAACAGGTTCATTGTTAAAGATTTTCTCTCGTCTGCACCAGGTTTGGTTTGTCTGAGACTCAACTGAAGTTCAGTAATAATTACAGCCATAACATACTGTAGCTATGTGGAGACGCTGTCTGACGGGCACAGAAGCAGGATCCGGTAGATGTGTTGCACTGGTTGTTAAGGCAACTGTATCTGTCTTCCTGCTTTGATGTGGAGGCTCCTGTTGCTGTTATCTGGGACTGGGGGACTTATTGCAAATATTTGTCTGTGTGTGTGTGTGTGTGTGTGTGTAAGCAGGTTTGTATATATGTTGTGTGTGGCATATGCCTCTTTAGATATTGATACAGAAACACAATTTGAGTCTAATTCAATTCAAAACATTACCAGATCTAGTTAGTGTTGTTTGATCAATTTATTGGACATGCGGCAATAATCCAAAGAGTTTGGATTTAATTTACTATCCTCTATACCAACACAGGGTCAACAGACTGCAGCCAGAAGGTCGTAGTGCAGCTGTTTGAGCATTCATGCACCCAGCATGGGGACTACTTTTACAAAGACACGAGTGGGTGAGCAGTAAGCGGACAAATTGAATGAAGGCCAAGGTCGGGGCTCAGATTTAGCTTGGCCCCTCTCAGCCAACAGCTGTTAAAATCAAAACAGACCAGTTGTGGTTTATTTTCGCACTAAGCAGGATGTGAGAAACCGGAGGTAGCTGGTTGGTGTGTGTTCCATTGATCAGGGATGTTAATCTTCGTAGGATATATAGAAAGGTCCTCCCAAGGACAGGACAACGAAAAAAGCTCTATTGATTGCTGGAGTGTTGATCAGTCTGTCCCGAGACAGATGACAAGATGTACACGTCTTGAGTAAAAAAAAATCATGTGGTAGGATATGGACTGCACAGGTTCATCGTTTTTTTTTCATATTTTGGTATCGTAAAGTGACGCCTGCACATAAAATGTACCTGATTCGTATGCTGGACTTGCCAAGTACTCCAACCTCTGCCACACACAAACCCTGTGTATAAAGTGGGAGAGTGGACACAATCAACCCATGTTTGACTATTCAAACCAGATCACTAGTCCACACCTGATACACGTCATTGGTAAACCATAGAATTACACCAGACAGTAAAACCTAAGTGACAAATGTGCTTTCAGGTAGTCACTGGGATGTTGCGTTCACACTGGATTGACAATTTGAGGATCTGCTGAGGATCTTGTATAACAGGACTTTTTTTTTTTTTTTACTTCATGTACTACTTACTGTTTATTGCTATGCACCAGTATGCCACGGCTAGTGTCTTGTATGTGAACACCTACTTGGCAATAAACCTAATTCTGATTCTGAAAGGGATCCCCAGCCCAGACACTTTCTAAATAGGGTCACTATATAATTTGTAATCCCTCTAAAGTATTGTTAACCCTTCTTTGTTACAGCCTATGTCTCTAGAGGAAAGGGAAGCAACATAAAATCAGATGGAATTGGCAAAAAAAAAAAAAACATTATTGGAGTAGCCCTTTTTTGAAAATGATATAATAAACAAAAGAACTGAGCCACAAAGGGAAAAAGGACCTGTGAGTGTTGATAAGTCAAAATAAATTTAAAAAAAGAAAAGAGGACTCTTGATAACTCGTGATTTTGAAAGGATTTACCTTGCTGTCTAAAACAAAGAAAGGCTTGCTCGTTTTTCACTCACAGTATTTTCCGTACTGCATTTGTTGATAAAGTTGTTGGAGTTTGAAATTTTTAACTGTTATAATGTTGCTGCTAGTGAGGAAAGAAGTAAACGTGTTATTCTGCGTTGACCACACTTCAGAGGCATTATGTGCATTCCTGCGCACTGCTCGCCATTGCCCTGATATTCCGTCCATCATTCCACCAACCAACTCCGCCCCGCCCTCCCGGCTCGGGTGTGAGCGCTCATTGGTTCTTCCATTAGTCCCCTGAACGCCCCGCTGGCCAATCGCTGTGGAGGAGGACGGAGACTTTCCGGTGGAGCAGTCTCTCGCGCCTACAGTGGTGGAATCGAACGTCCCCTAGCGCACACGGCGTAGAGGAGAGTACGGCGCACGAGTCTCTGGAAGGAAGATAACGGTTTCTTTTTTTTTTTGCCCCCTCGCCACTCAAACAACAAGAACAAACCAAACCTGAATTTTTAGGGGGGTTTTACAGAGTCTTCTCGTCTCAAGGAGGAGGGAAGCGAGGGATTGGATCCGCAAGTTTTTTTCTTCTCTTTTTCGTTTTTCTTTCTCTTTTTTCCTTAAAGAGGATTCTGTGTTTCGCAGTGGTTTGTTCTCCCTTCTCGCCGCAAAGATGATGGTCGGAGAGGTCGAAGTGAAGGAGCGACCGAGGCCGAGTCCCGACTATTTGATGCAATTATTAAACGAGAAGAAGCTCATGACCAGTTTGCCAAATCTCTGCGGCATCTTCACACACCTGGAGAGGCTTCTCGATGAAGGTAAGTGGTCGTCAGTGGCGGTCGGGGAGACGCCGGGGAGGGGAGCGAGACCACGGCGCAGTCCGGTGTCGGCACGGCTTCGCTGGGCGTCCCTGCTGCATAACATTCTAGCATGTGATACGCCGATACCGCTGACCGTGGCAGGCATAGTAGCGCTTACAACTTCCCCACGAGCAGTGCCTCGCATCCAAAACAAGAAATCCGGTCGTATCCTGATTTTAAATCTGTTTAACCTTAGACGACAGCGAGATGTGGATTTGAGAGTTACGCTGCTAACGTTAGGCTCCTACGGAGTTTGTTACTTGCACTCCTGACTTTGGTCTGACGAGACCTAAAACTTTCTCTCACTTAGAAAAATCGAAACCCTCTGTTACTGTCAAGGTATTAACAAAACTGGTTCACGGGGAAGTTCTGAAGCACTCTTGAGGTTTATTAAATGCGAATCTCTAATTAGTTTGGACGGGCCCCGATTCCACATGTTCCACAGCAATTTAGCTTGAGTTAGCCACATTTTAAGCTAGCGAGCCTGTGTGTCTGCGTTCCGTTGAACTCTTCGGGAACCAACACGGCTTCGTTAACTTCGCTACGTCTTCGAAATGAAGCCGTGGCCAGTTTAACGCAGCGTTTCAGACAAATGTCAATAAGTGTTACAAAAGTTGACTGTCGCTTTCCTTATTTGTACTTACAGGGTTGTGTTAGTTGTTGCCCAGCGGCCGAGCTCAAAAGCACGGTGGAATGTGCCTGCTTGTTGCCCAAACAATGGCCAGTGAGTTGTTGCTGGGAGGGGGGAGTGCACGAAGATTTTTTTTTCCAGCTGTCTTAACTTTTTCATTAAAAGGGGCACCATTTTGTTTGTCTCCCTCCACTCGTTCCAGCTACTACAATATTTGTCCTCGAGCGAGGCTGTGTTTCTCTCGGTTATATTTCCTCCCCGTTGCCGCCGCTGCAGCAGCAGTCGTCGTGTTTTGGTTTTTTTTTTGCCAGTCAAGCGTGCCCTAAAATTGCGTCGCCTTTTGTCGGCGGCGCCGTCCAGACGGGACTTGTCTGGCTGCGTGTATTTTCTACGCATTGTCACAGATTTTGGGCACAAGCGGCGGCGCTGATAAAACACGGCTTATTCGCCGTTTATGTCGACAGTATAAATAACATAAGCTGGTGTAAGCGGAAGGCTGGACCTATGCTTTATGTAACCGAGCTGGGGACACTAGAGAGCGCCACAGCCCCCTAGCACGCTGTCCCCGTGCCGTGTGTTTTGTCGTACTGGGCACCATGACCCTTAGAAACGCAGATAATGGTCACTCTGACTACTTCACGGGGTAAACGAGCGGTGTTTTCGTAGACAACGTAGGGCGTAAATAGCAGTGGGAACCTGTCTCATAGTTTTCGGTTGCATGTCTGGATGAGTATGCTCTGTAGTATGTAGTTGCAAAACCGGTCTGCAAAGATTTTCTTGCTTCCTGAATGAGTGATAAACAAGACACTTTAGACGCGAAGTGCACTATTTTCTCCACATCTCATTAGAAAGTTACAACAATGGGGGAAAAAATACATTTATATATGTGACACAAAATAGAATAGTGCTATTTAAGTTTAGTTTTACCCTTCCTAATGAATTCCACAGACACTACATGAGAAGTTGGGACTTCAGTTTCAGGTTGAGGCCTTCAGAAATGTATGCAATCAAGCAACAATGTAAATTCCCATTCTCCCCCAAAGCACCAAGTTTGATTGCTCTCCTCTCACCCCATGAATGCCTTACAAGAGAGGCATTGTGGAGTGTTTAAAATTCTAGTGGAGCCTATTGCTTTTTTGAACTCGATCGGGAACGATTGGTGCGTAGTAGTTTTTTTTTTTTGAGGGGGGAGTCAGGAAGCAGACCTGTTTGTTTTTCATCCCTGCGCCCCTTTGCCGTTTCCCAGCCCCCACAGTCACATACCCTAACAGTTGTCTGAACAGCAAAGAAAGGGGTTTATACATACAGCCTGTGTACCTCTCATTTACTCTTAACAGCTCAGCCGCGCTGCCGTTGGCACACTGCATGAGCTAACCCGTTGAAAGCAAGAAAGAGTTTTTAGTCTCCGTGTGGTCAACAGTTGGTGTTTTTCTTTTTAATCTAATGTATAATGCATGTTCTACTTATTGGCTTTTACTTTGTCTGTCTAACAAAAAATCTGTTTGCAACCCAGAATGACCAAAAGTGCTGCTTTGTGGTGTGTGTGTGTGTGTGTGTTTTTTTTTTTGTTTTTTTAATGGACAGAATCCAACGTTGTGAAACGTTTGTTTCTCTGACTTCCTTTGGTGCTCAGAAGGAACTGAACATTTTTAACACAGCTGAGGTATTGAGCACTCTGTAAATGCTGCAATACTGTAAATATAAATTGACGTTTACATATTTATGCTATGTGTCACTTAAAGTAAAAGGTATTGAGCCAGTGTCTGAAATGAAGTGATGAAATAGTAGCTTGGCATTCTTTCATAAGAGATAAAAGGCTTTGGAGGAACTGGTTT
Source organism: Nannoperca obscura (assembly GCA_036024295.1). Taxonomy (NCBI): domain Eukaryota; kingdom Metazoa; phylum Chordata; class Actinopteri; order Centrarchiformes; family Percichthyidae; genus Nannoperca; species Nannoperca obscura. The sequence goes on from JAVQJL010076112.1 coordinate 14,675, forward strand.
GTTAGCGGTTAAGAAATCAATCCTGTAATGCCGGAATGGCCGGACAGCGCTTCTATGCAGCGCTCATGAGATAGAAAATGGATAAAACGTTCCACCCTCTTGTGTTTTAAGAATTCATGGCCGGGGCACTCGCGCCTCAGCCGACTCCTCCAAAGCCACACACGTCTTCGGTTTACAAGGGTTTCCACAGCACCAGCCCAAACTTTACCCCACCGCCAAAAACTGCGTGTGTCATGAAAGCAACTCCAGTGCAGAGGAGGCCTCTCTGACTGTCTGGTTCTCGTTAGGGGCTGTTTAGTTTGCCCCCCCCCCCTGTTGGACGCGGCTGAAACTCTGATCTGATATCCGCGGGCCAGCCTCCTCCCACTCCCTGTCCCGTACTGGTGAAAACCGTCTCCACCCGGGGTAAAACCCAAACGCACAACCCAGAGAGAGAAGAAAACTGTACTCGTTTTTAAAATAACTCTTCATGTTGGACCTAGTGTTTGTTTTTAAATGGTTGTCACATGTTATTTTTATCTCGTTGCGTCAGCAACCTGTGCTGTCAGATTGCCGCAGTTCCATAAGCTGAGAAAAGTTATCTTGTTTTTTTTAATGGTAGTTAGGGGTTTATTTGTGTGATAAAACTCTTTATGATGATGAATGAAACATGTTTTGTGACCCTGGTCTTTGCCAGCAGTAAAGACAAACATCACACTCAACGGAGACTTCCAGTCAGACAGGATATAGACTCCAGAAGGGAATCTTTAACTTGTGGTATTGTGGTGCAAATTACGTTTGATCTAAAAAGTTATTTTGTTCGGTGTTGTTTTTCTCCTTTAGTGTGTGTGTGGCGGGTATAGGAGACTTCTCAGTCAGCTCCGCCTCACTAAAAGTGGGTGTCTTTATAAAGGCGACAAGGAGAGAGCAGATGCTACATTAAAAAAAAGCTGTTTTTGTGTATTGTTAAAATTACAATGACGGCATTCCTCTCCTGAGAAAGTACCGTTTCTTAGGCTCAAAGGCAACGGACATCTTAAATGCCCTTTTTTATTTGCCAGACGTAAATGCACCCAATAAGAGCAACAATCCAACCAGTTACAGCGGTTGCTTAAGTCTTTCTCAACTTGTCCATCTCTCAAGAGTACACCCTCCCGACAGCTGCACATGTCTCCCACACCCACCCAACATTTTGTGCATGTCTACACCGCTGTTTCCACGGCTGAAGAAAGCTGACACCGCCCGTGTGTGTGTGTGAGTGTGACGGCTGCTCCCACCCTGCTTTAGTACCATGGACTGTTACGTTCCCAATATGTGTGTCGTCCCTCAAGGTCACTCTGGACAAGTGACGGGCCCCTTTTTGAAATCCCCTTGCGTTGCAGTTGTTCATCTCCCTGGGGTGACACCTGCTATGGAGGGTTTTTTTTATATTTTATTATTTCTCTTTACGATCTGCCAGCCAACAAGCTGCTTCAAATTGCTATATTTTCTCTTGGCAGGAGGAGACAGCCCATATAACATCTAGAGATGTAGTGAAGCACTGTTGTAAGTTACCAGCGTAGGAGAAAGGGAATATTTTTATTCTTAGGTTGTCATGAAGCGCAGAGAGCGTTTCTACGGGGGAACAGAATAGTCGGATTGATCAAAAATCTTTATTCCAAGCTCCCCTCACCTTTCTTTACAAGCTCATTTTGGAGCTCTGTTTGTATAATAGATTAAATGGTCCGTTGTTCCGCTGCACACTGTGCATCGTACCACTTGTTCCTGGCTACAGCCCCCCCCCCCCCTTTTCATATACAGTTTTGTGTCTGCTTGTTTGTCTCTGTGCTGTGATTTAACAGGACCTTCCCGGGAGAGCTGTCAGCGTTCGTAGGACAAACTGTCTGCTGTCCACTGTGGTGCCTGTGCAGGGAACTGGTCCTCTGGGAACTGCTTGTTTAGAGAACAGATTTTGATAAATGGGAGAATGCGTTTTTCTACCCGATGTCCCATATTTCTGTCAATCTGTTTGTATGGTTCTTCCCCCCCCCCCACCCCTGTCTGTGTGTGGCTGTAGGTTCACCCTTGGCGTTCCTCAGCACAGGGCCAGACCTACACTAACCTCTGGCATGCGATCAATTTAGCAGCTAACAAGATTGAACACTGCTCGGGAAGTAAGATACTGCTTAGGGGCGTGAGACAGCACACATAGAAACACACTGGAAGAGAGAATTGGGGGTGCTAGGCCAGGGCTGTTGTTGCAAGCAGAAACCTGTTATATCCCCCACCCTAACCCTCTCTCCTCTCCCCACATTCTCTCCCAAAGCACCACTTATATGCTGGAATTTAATTAACCGAGAGCCGTTTTGTGAGATGCTTTACTGAGTCGTCGCCACCAGTGAGAAAGCAGAATTGGAGGCTTTGTGCTCCCTTTCTCTGTCTGCCTCTCTCTTGCCCTCATGCGGCTCCTCTTTCTCTCTTTTCTCCCTCGTAATAAATTAGGTGGTGGCGTAAGTCTGACAGGGTGAGTTGTAGGGCTTGTCTTCTTTTAGACGTGCCTCTGCCTAGCAGCCTTCCTATCCAGTAGCCCCACCGCAGTGCCCGTGTAAGCTTCATTCCCTGTTCTAAATCCAATCCTAGTATGTTTTGCTCCCCTGGACCCCACTCAAGCTCCAGCAATGCCACCCCCCAGCGGGTGCTGCGTGATAAAGCCATCCAACGACAGCTCCGGACTCTTATCTCAGGCCTCAATCCCGTGAGTGCTGGGGCCTCCTTATCAACGCTGGCTCTGCCTGGCCTCCTGTCTCCTTGCCCTGCCCCGACCGCCTGGCTGACTATCTGGCTCGCTGTCACCAAAACTAAGTGTCTTCCCTTCTATTACTGCTGGCTGTCGGACAACACATTGCTAGATGCAGTTTATCTTAAAGCAGAGCAATCGCATTAAAATAAACGGCGAATGAGGTCGCCAAATGCACAGTGAAATACGCTGAAGGAATTTCATTGTGTGGTTTCTGTCAAAGCGGGACCCGTAGAAAGCGGTGTGAAAGAGGAAGATGAATTCGGGGATGTTGTAATAAGTATGTCACAACATCTCTGTGACACAGACCTGTTCATTACATTTGGTTGTTGATTCCTTTTTTTTAAACCTGCCCGTGACCCATGTCATGTTAACTTTGTACCATATTTTTTCTTCTTCATTTTTTGTGTCTCGTGCAAAAATATCTGCGGGAAGTAACGCCCGTTTCAGACAGGAAAGGACTATGGAGAAGGCGAGTCAGTGGTTTGTTTTTCCTTCAGACCGACAGGGAGTCGGGGGGGGTTGTTTTCTTGCTGTGGTGACACGAGAAGCCTGCTCTTCTCTTGCCCTCTCCCACAGAGGAGGGTCTGTCTCTCAGCTTTCTTTTGGCTGATTTCGATTACATCATGAATCGTTGCTCCTGTCCTTCCTCCGCATATTTGTGGGAATACGCAACACACACTATATCCCAGTATATTCCTCACTTAGTGTATGTATGCGTGTATGGGCCCCACCCTGTTGCATTGTTGGAGTGCTTCAAATAGCTCTCCCACACCCCTCGCTCATAGTAGGCCCCCACATTGCCTCATTCTTTCCCTTTCTGTCTTCGTTGTTTAAGCCTCTGAGCTGTCACAACAGACATTGTGTCCAACAACGAGGTTTCTCAGGAATCATACCAGCAACATTTGTCACAGTTTCCTGTTTCCGTCTCCATTTTTTTTTAAATCAGAGAAAGGAGGTGAAAAAAAATTAGCTGAATGCTCACTCTGTTCCTCTCTTAACTCACCCACCCCCTCTGCATTCATTTTCTCTCTCCTTTCAGAGTAGGAATGGCAACTAAGCGTTGGCAGCCAGCTCAGGAATTTCACCGGGAGCACAGTCGGAGCACTTAACCTCCAGCCTGGTGTTTGTTTTCCCCACACACTCTCTTAGTGTGTTTTAGCTCTGCTTCATGTGAATGCCATCCACTTTTGCTTTGAAATATCTTAAAAACGTTGAATGTATAATTTGTCTGTATTTATTTGCTTCACAGCTGGTACTAGCAAGCTCCGTTCCACTATAAAACAAAGTCTTAAGTAATGAGTCTTTTTAAACCTTCAAATTTTGTGACACACTCGACACCGACCTCCGGGACAGTTTATTTTGCAGCATTCCTCCCTCATCCTCGTTCCAAACCCCCTAGTCCAAGAGGCTGACCAGCCCCATCCACCTTCAAAACACCCCAGTGGATCAGTCTGCCTGTGGCCTGCAGCCTTTTGCCTTCCCCTTTCTTACTAGTTGCAGGCTGGCCGATAAATCAAAAATGAATAATTTACCTGTCCCTCAGCAGCCCGTGTTGTTTCTGTGAGGCTTGGCCAGAGCAGGCGGCGCTGCCATAACCTTCCCTAAGGGCCGCAGAGAGTGAGGCGGCAAGAGGTAGAGAGATTCCTCTATAGCGTTCTGCCATCATATATAAAGTGCCGGGACCTCCAACCTCAGCCGGCCTCAGCTGCTTCTCTGAATCTCAACAGCTTCCACACATTTTCACTCCGTACAACACAAAAATCCACGTCATACCTTTGACAGAACTCCTCTTGCTCTTTTCTGCTCTCTTGATATTGTGAAAAACACAATGGCATTGTTAACATTAACCATTTTAAGAGCTAATGTTTAAAAAAAAATTGGCATTCCTTTGCCTGGATTCTGTACTGTTTCTGCACCGATTACCTTAATCAGACGACTTTAACTTGGCTGTAGTTTTTATACACTGTTACATCAACCTCCCACGTATCCCGTCAGCTCTGGTACACAGGTGAGCAAGCATCCAGTCTTCACTGGAGAAGTTGTGATATTGTTTTTAACATTTAGACTTGTTTTTGTTGAGGAAATGGTTTGGAAACTGCTTCCCTCACAATAACGCCCCAGTTTGCCAATCAGTTTTTGTTTGGAGCGTACCCAGGGCAGGTTTTGTTCAACTGGCTTTGTAGTTTGAATGCAGATGATGTCTTGTAAAGATGTTTGCTACAGTGTTTTTATTTTTAGATAGTTTCTTCTCTATAGATTTCCCCTGGTCTCGCTTTGACTGAAATTGACACATTGTGTGAAAATCTTCCTAGCATGTGTTGGACTGCCACCACGGGATAGTTTTTTAGCACAGAGGAGAACAAATCGGTCCCTGAATAAGTATTGTCAACATTGTTCCAAACAACTGTAAATATTTTTTGGCGTTAAGGTAGTTGCAATAGTGAGAATAACAGAACATGCATTATTTAAGTCTTTATCAGATCTCCAGATCCAAATTTCCATTTTGTTCACTTTTAGAAAGTACAACCATCTAAATGTTCTGGAAACAATATTGCGATATATTTCACTTTTTAACGCAGGCTTTTCTCAATAGCTAAACACATTGATTTGTATTGCTCCCACTCAATGTATTTTTGATAGTAAACACGTTTATTTTGATCACATGGAATACATTTGATAGTAAACAAAGACTTTTGTGCTCCACTTTATGCCGGTATGTTAAATAAGCACCGTTTCTATTGTGTTTTCATGCCAGTTGCCTTTGGCGCTTGCAGCTTTTCTAATCGTAAAGTCTATTTTAAAGACCGTGAAACAGGTTTGATTACATGTCAAGTGTGTTACATTTAAAGCATGGCAGTAGGGGGGAGGAGAGGAGCCTCAGAGCAGTCATGCTGAAAGGCTTTCTGTTAAGTACAGTGAGCTCTGTGTTAGTATGCAAGTTTTGAGATTTAGAGAAAAGAGCTTACAAGTTTATGGTGCCTCTGCCACCGGTGCCAGCCTGCTCCACCCCCAAATCGCCAAGGTCACTCTGCACAGGCTCACAATTGGATGCCATTGCAAGTAGCACGCTACTGCTTAACCTATTGATGTGTTATCTGTGTGTAGTGCTTATGCTTGAGGAAGTTGTCACAGATTTTCTTAAAGGAATGTCGAACAGAGCAGTAGCTAATAGTTTCATCCAGAAAAGTTTCTTCTGGGTCTTCTGTCTCACTTACGCAGTCGCACGTAGTGACTGTCTAGCCTGACTGGGAGTACATGTGTTGCACAGTTGTGTTTTACAGTGGCTGTCTGCCTTGCAGTCTTGTGCTGTAATGTAAAACATGACTTGCTTAGTGTAATTTATGCCCATTTGCAACGCGTCCAACCCAAAGTAGCAGCATGTGAACAAAGTCAGAGTTGCGTAACTGCAAGGGAAACAGTTTTGTGTCAGTTTTATGTTTGTTTAGCGTTTGTCGCCGCTCGTCTGTTTGTGGCGAGGCTCAAGTCTGTCTGTCTGTCCATATCAGTTCAGTGGTTGGGGGGAGATTACAGAGCAGAAACAATGGGTGGTTTTGTATGATTAGGCTTTAATTGGTGAAACAAAGAGCCTCTTTAGCACCGTGTGTAACATGGGAAAGACTGGCATGAAAATCCACCGATAGCTGGCAGGAAAGAAATGTGTATATGAAAGGGTTAGTGAGCATGAGCCTCGTCCCCTGCTCAGTTGATTGATTGTGTTCGCTGAAAGGAAAAAGGCGAGCATGGCTGCCGAGGGCAAGGGGAGGATAGTGAATGTGATAAAGAACAGTGGGGGAGACAGAGGATTCCTATGTGCTGTGAATGAGGTCATCTGGTTGGTTATGAGGAAGGTCACTAACCCCTCCCTCAACTCCACACTTCACCCCTCTACACCCCCCCCCCTTCTCAGCTAATGATACACAATGGCTTTTTGTGCTTTAATGGGCCAAACGGACACACTGGGTAATTCTTAGCAGTACACAAACAAGTATGCACACAAGTGGCGGCTGTAAAACAAGTCGGATGCATTTGCAGTGCATTTTTACGTATTGTGTTTATTGTCTTAGCCGAATGTACAATGCTGACCGTACCGTTCTTAAAAGTTGCTGAGTGATGTGGTTTGTGCAACCCAAGACCCTCCCATCTATACTTCGGCCCTCGCAGTCGAACGGTGACGGTGGAAACAACTTGGACATGTTGAAGAAAGCCATTTCCAGTGTAAACTCTCTTGTCGCGAACATAGCATTGTCACAAAGTGAACAGGAGAAAGTTATCATGATTACTTCCAGACCACTTCCTTGCATTTGTTGCCTTATATTAGAGAACAGGTCGTAGTGGTGCTGTAATCAATCGATGGCTTAAATCTAAGGTTAACCTATAAAATAATGTTCTATAGGTCCATGTTCATGGATGCTGGCAGCTTTCTGTTGGTCCTGTAACTAGCCTGTGTTTAATTCCAAAAGATATGGCTGCCGCATACAGCATTGTTGTCTTTTTTTTCCTTTTGTTTTTACTAACCAGCATAACAAATGCAGGATTGTTCATGGAATCGCACTTGTGCAACCATGATCCTAATTGCTGGGGCTCGAATTCAGGACGTACCTCTGACCCGAGAAGTCTGGGTCAGATCAATTACTAATATACTGTGGCTAGCTAACTCTTGGTTACACAGTTAACAAGTAATAAACACTAATTTATGTGTGCGGAGACATTCCTGCTGCCATGTTTGACAGGTCACACTATTCCTAATTGAGGTTTTAAAACAAAGTTGCCACAGAGTTGTTTGATGATGCATAGCCAGCCGGCACAGTTAGACTTTCTCTTAGCCTCGCAGACGCTGATCCAGTACACTTCAACCTTAACTTCAGCCATTCTGCCTTGGTGTCATTACACAGGAATGTTGCTCATAAAAGACAAGCAGGGTAGGAAACAAACTTTTTCAAATGTGAACATCTACCAGCCCCTGACAGATAAATGTTTAAATTCACCAGCCAGTCAATAGTAAATAATAATTTTGTGTCTGCAATCTTCCAGCCACTTTCATATTTTAACAGCATGCGGCTGGTGCTAATATCCCACCCTGCTTACAAGGTGTTGCTTTATTGTCGTCTTGGATGAGATTACAGCTGCTCCTGTCTGTCTTGTGTATATATTGTCTTGCAGGGCGTGCCAGGACAAGCCCACTGACATGGAGCACAGTGAGAGAGCACGAAAGAGAGAGAGAATTCCTCTTGCATTGCTATTAAAGTTCGAATTTTAGATTGGAGATATGTTTGTGATCACCTGCGTTGTGTGGCTAAATTAAATCATTCATTGTAAACGTTAGTGGTCCCCCAGGGACGGTTAAAGGCGGCCGGGGATGGACGGTGTGGAGAACACAGCAGGTGAGACAGGTGTGGGCATGAGCAAGGTGCCAGCTGTTGTTGACACCTTAAGGTGAAGAATAGTCTGCCAGGAGATGGACTTGTCTCTCTCTGTCCCCTCTAATCCTTCTCTCCCTTCCCCCGACTGTCCCACCCTTCCTCTCCTCTCCCGTGTTCTGCTTTCTTGGAGAGTATATTTGTCTGACACGAGTTTGGGGTGTTTGTGATAGGAGCTCTTCTTGCAACCTTATTTTTATTGAGCTTCTGACACTTTCAATGAACCAGACCTCGGTTTTCTCTGCGCTCCTCCTCCCTCATCACCATGTATATAACCCTACTATCCCCGTCTGCACCCCAGATGCACACACGTACAGTTTGCTTTGCTTTCACCCTCTCGTGTCTTCCTTTGTCTTAAACATGTACATGCATCCCTCTCTTTCTCTCTCATCTGTTTGTTATATTGCCTTCTCTTGTTGTCATGGTGTTTTCCTAAGGAGAAAATCCGTATCTGTTCTCCCAAGGGAATGACTCATTTTTTCTGGCTTTGCCTTTTTTATTTTAGCAGATTGACTTTACAACTGCCGTCATCCTATTTCTCCCTCTCTTTGTGTTCTCGCATCTCGTGTTTTTCCAGGTTTTTTTTTTCTCCTTCACTTGCGCTCTCTCTCATTCCATTTGTTTTCTCAGTAGCTTTCCCTCTCTGCATATGTGCTGCAGAAATTCAGCCTTGGGGCTACATTGCCTCTTTCATGTGAGGACCAGTGGTGACATTAAAGGCCCGCTACGTGGTCTGTCGGTTTGCATCAGCCCGGCTCTCACTGTCTGCGCTCCGGAGGACCCCAGTACACGCTTCCCTCTCCTCTCAATCACTCCCAGGCTCCAGTGCTGCTTGGTAGAGAACAACATGCCTTCACCCGCTGGCTGCAACTGTGCGCATGTATACACACTTGCAGATTTGTTAAGCCCTCACACCCGAGCCCTTTTGAGGCAGATCGATGTTTAAAGGCTTAAGCATAGTGGAAGCCTGGTTAATACCAGCTGAGTCAGCGACTCTCCCTCTCCTCCCTTTATGACACTGACCCAGTTGTTACAGCCCCTAAAGAATCTTTGTTTTTTAAATGCCCTAAATGGTACATTCAACACGACATGGCAGACAAAACACATCAGCCGGATGATCTTCAGGACCAGACAACTAGACCAAACACACAGCCAAAGCAGCAGCTCCTGTGATGTTCTGCAGACAGAATGGGGGAGCATTTTCCTCTTTTTATTGTCCGTCCTTCAAGACGCGCAATCTTGATATCTGAAAGTGCACCAGACACCAAAAGAGTTGTTCATGTGTCTCTGAACTCTGCCAGGCCTGTTTTGTTCTTCTCAGAGAAAGGAGTATGTACCAGTTTGACTTGCACGATCCATCCTTGGTTACTTGGCCCAGAACAATTTAAGTTCTGGCAGAGGACCATGCATATCCATCCAGATATTTAACACATTTCTTGTATGTCTAATTTGTATTTTACAAGAGTAGGAGTTTTGAAGTGTTACAATTCGGAGCCTGGAAAAATGGTATGTCGGGCTGTGAAGACAATGAAGAACCGGCACAAAGATACAACAGCAGCTGGGATGTGGGTCTGTGTGTTGTCACACCCACAGACAGCGACTGAGTGGCTGTTGGAGTTGAACTTAAGATGGTAGCTACAAGTCCCGGCAGGCCCCGTGCCTGGAGATGAAACGGCTGACACACATAGAGACACTGTGATGTAACTTGTTTGCCTTACTGTGTTCAAAACTCTTGACCTTTTTTTTTTTTAAAGGGGGTTTTCTGCATAGAGCACTTAAGCATCCTTAAATTCTTTATTGCATTAAATGCATCACCTGTAATTGCAACAGTAAGATCGCTTCAAGGTAATGAGAGGTGAGCATAACTAACATAGCAGGATAATACACAAGCTAGCTAATTAGCTCAGGCGACTAGAGCCAAAACCATATGTTATTATTACTAAGAAGAAGAAAAAACTCCAGGGAAGGGAGCAACGAGGAAGGGGAAAGGCAAAGTAACTGTTCTACGATCACCTGTTAACAGGTGACTTTCGTCAGAAAGGTTCAGTGGTCGCCTGTAGTTATTGTATTGAGTACACAATGTTAAGTGTACCAGTCTTTGTTGAAACGTTTGTGGCGCTGTTGAGTTGTTTTTAATTAAAGTGAAAGGTGTTGTCCATTATAAGTATAGTACATAATTAGCTGGCAAGGATCGAGTGTATATCGAAAAGGAAAGACTACATTGAGCTCTCTTCATTAATGCTTTGTTGTTGTTGTTGTTTTTTCTTCATTAAAATGCAACTACAACATGTGAAGCATGCATGTAGTTGAATCACTGCCCCTCTGGCACACTCTTATCAACATGAATGTAATAAAGAGGGATTTATTGCAGGGTTGTTGTATTTGATTGCATCACATCATGACTATACTTTCTTTGTAATGTTAATTTCTATAGCCCATTTGTTTAAACTGAAGTGCATTAACACCAAACCTCTATTTTTCAGAGATGGGGTTTCAGATAGACACAGCTAGATGGGGTCTTGCACATTAAGTTTATTATTCCTATAAATAAATGTTTCAGTGGGTTAAAAGGTGTTTGCGGTACCACCTTTTCTCTTTTTTGAATCCAGGAAAAACCCTCTTTCAACAGGACAGCACTAATTTAGCTCTGTAACAAAACATACTTTCCGTTTGTTTGCTCTCGTCTCTGTTTTGTGGCATCAATGCTTTTCTTGTTGTTATCAAGTGACCTCATTCCCTGATTATGAGCGAGGGAAAGGAATGTGGTTGTTCCTCATTCTGTCACTCCCCCACCTACCAAACACGTATTAAATAAAGAGACTTTTTTTTTCATCTGTTTGTTGACATTCTCAATACTGCACTTCTGGCAGGTTCCTGCTGCTCCCATCTGTTCCTCGCCAGAAATCACAAGAGTCCCAGTTAATGTAAGGATTTGCCGAAGGTTTACTGTTAAAATGCAGCCTGTCTTCTCCCTTCGCTGCGTTGCCGTTTGGCAGTGTTTTAAATGTGATGGAAATGACCTCCTGAATGTTGCCATCTCCCATTTCGTCCCTGTTTATGTTAACGATTTTGTTTTCGGTCAGTATCCTTTATAATCCCGATTCAAATTATCGAGAAGCATTTTGAAGCACAGGTAAACGATCCCTTTGGATCAGAGGACAAAACTAGAGGTTAGATCACACAGGCGTGAAGTCTTTTTATTTTATTTTATTTTTTTTGAACTGATGGTGGGGAGTGACAAATTATATTCCCTCCTTTAAATCTTCCCCATTGGTTGTGAGCACTGTGGTCTCCTTAGTTACAGGGGTGGGGACAGGAAGCACAGTGCATGTTATCTTCCCCAGTCACATTGACAGTCAAAGCCTTTCCTTCCTTCCTCCCTCTTCCTCTCTTGTTTCCACTCTTGACAGCTGGACCTTTCCTGCTATTGTTGCATGACAGAGGAGGCAGCTGCGCGTAGAGGTAGACGCAGTTGAGATGTCTTTAACAGATTAATAGTGCTCACCGCTTTACATCCTCTGATGGGTGATCTACAGTTTAAGCTCAGCTATTTTGCCTAACTCTTTGAAGCAGAGTCTTTCCTCATATTCTAGCAGGAGCCAAGTGACAGGAAATTCCCGGGCCCCTCCAGGTAGGGGTCAAAGGAAAGGGATACCCCCCCTTTTATTTTTTATTTTATTTTATTTTTTATGCCAGAGGAAATGGTTCCAGGGTAACAGTCACGCAACACAAAATAGGACTATGGACTACTCTTCTAATTCACACACATACACCCCATCAGCATGCATCCTGACTCGTCATCCTGTTATTCTTCCCATTCCTTATCTGGTATTCTCACATCTCGTGGAGCTCACAGCATGCATCCTGTGCGTTTATTTTACACAACATTTTTCCCCTGCATTGTTTGGGGGGGGGGGTGTTTATGTCTGTGCAAGTGCGGATGCATCTTTGTAAAAGTGTGCCTGGAGCCTCAGCGGATAAAAAAAACGCTTGTGTTTATAGGTGCCTAAGTAGTGTGTGTACATCCACCGAAACACTCAAGGCAGAGTTAAATGGGTTAAAGCGAGAGAGGGATTTGTGAGTAGCAGCACGGCTCAGGTCTCGCTTTTGTTTGTCTGGCTGATTTCACTGGCAGGTAAAGTCTGTGAAATGAGTTCCCATGAGATGCAGAAGAACCAACAATCTGTTTGGATGTTTGAGCGCATGCTTTGTTCATGCTTTGTGTGTGTGCGTTTGTTTGTGTTCATACTAATTAATCCAGTTCTGACTGCTCCTGTCATAACTAAGCATCCCGTTTAGTATGCATGGAACCACACGGATACAGATTATATCTCATGCAAGCCAAAGGTGGACCCCTCCTTGTATTGTAGCTTGTGTTTTTGTTTTTTTCGACCAAGTATATCCTCTCAAATTTGTAAAACCATTTTCAGTTTATGAGGCGTCTCTCTTAAAGCCAGCATGTTAAATGGCTATTGCTGTGGCTTCCAATTTAACGCTACATGTGCCCCCCCATCCTCCCCCCTCCCCTTTGAATGAATGGCAAAAGCAGCAGTAAAATAGCCTATCTTTGCTTGGTGTTTTAGAAGGAGCCTGAGTCTGCATTTGTGTGCATTAGGTTGGCTGTTTCAGCTGAGCTAGCGGTATTGGGCTATTTTAAAAGGTGAACCGAGGAAAGAGGAAGTATTAGCACAGAACCCCGGGTTTTGCTGTACTGGATTTGAAGATATTTTTCCGCAATCGCTGAATCATTAGCAATATTATAAAAGAGAGATCTTTTTTAGCTCTCTGTTAACTGCTACACTAACACTCCCTGGTGCTTCCTGTAAGGGAATGGTGTCTGTGTGAGGGTGTGAAGGAAAGAAAACAGTTTCTGTAGCTTTCTGCCTTGATCACTCGCCTTGGGGTGCCTCCCTCAAGAAGTGTGTGAGTGTGAGCGAGCGTGCGTGCACTCACACAAGTTTCACCCGGGATCCTGTTGAAAGTCCCCCCACGCAGAGAGTAATGAACGTTGTCCCCTTGCGGCAGCCATTAAGAGTAAGTCATTATGGTTCAGTATTGAGCCAGCCCTCCCTGCCAGTTTCACCTCACTCCATGGTAGACCCCACTGAGTGCGCAAAACTGGCACTCCTATGGCTCATTAAGCTGCCAGCGTGCCCCCCATCAGCACACAACCCCATAAAACAGTTCCACATCATCAAATGTGATGATCCCTTGTTCTAATTTTAGTCTGAGGTCTTAATAGCTCAGCAGATACTTTCTCATTTCACTGTAAAGCTTGGGATGGGATAGCATGGTGGTGTGAGCGAGGAGGATTAGATGCGTTTTTGCTACAACCTCTCTAGGAATCGTGTAAATTATTTGTCCACCATACGGGACTGATAATGAAAACACCCTTTTGTGAATTATGTCTGAGAAATACGTTTTTATACCAAAACGTTTGTCTTCCCAGTTGATTGAATCATTTGTATGGGGCAAATAAAAATGAAATGATCAAATTTTTAAATTAGTTTTTAAAAAATAAAACACGGCAAACATTGCAAAACATGGCCTGCTGGTCTTTCCACTGTCATTTTACCGTTTCAAAGACAACTGGTATTGGATGGGAGTGTTTTCGCAACTTCCGAGTAACGGCTCTAGTAATCACCTAGTAATCATTCTGTCATTTCATTTTTCAGACAGGTACTAACACATCGCGCCCGTTTTTTGGGACGAGATCTTATGTGAGTGACGTTTTTTAAGACCAAGATTCTTAAGACCCCCACAATCTCATGACTTTCCGTAACTATGTATTTCTCTGCCACTTGACAGTTGATTAATGAGTTTGCCTCGCTGATTACCATCCTGATCTCAAATTTGGCACCACGCCTTCTCAGGCCTCAGTTAACTTGGCCTACTTTTAAGCCACGTTTTCCAGCACAGTCGCTGCACCTGTTCATCTGTCACTGCCGGTGCTGCAGTTGTCAAGTGACAGCAGTCACTCCAATCAGACCGTAACGTTTGTTTTGCAAGCACTATTTGCTGTGCGAAGGTATATACATTTCAATATAATATAATTTATATAAATATATAATATATACATTTTTTTCTTCACTTCCCAGAGCATTCAGTCCATTTTGTCCCACTTCATCGCTATTTCTGCTTCTGTCTTGCCGCGGCATGGCTCTGACTTTCCTGTGGTCCCTCTCTCCATGTCTGCACTGTCTGTTTGCTTTGTTTAATCACCAAACTAACGTGCTATAGCGCACCGTCACCATTTCTGCCAGACGCCGGAGAAAGCCACATTCAGCTTGGCACTTCTTCCCCTTCCTGCACGCAGTCACAGTGACAGCCGCAGAAAACATTGCATTTGCCACCGGGTATGATTAATGGCTTTGCTGATTGCTGTTCTTGGCCATCACCACACCTACACATTCTGCTTTTAGCATACATATTCTCAGGGGTTTGGCCAGAATCGAGGAGGAGGTAAACTGCTTGTCCAACTCCTCAATATTTTTGGTTTAATTGGGAACGTATGTGTTGGGCTCATGATGTTTGATTTGATCGACCAATGACGTTCGTTTTTTTGTCAATGTTTGGATTCATTAAAGCATTTGTGATGGAAAGAAATGTAGAGAAACCAACAACTTGCTAAAAACAAGTCTTTAGGTGTAGCTCTACAATGCATATGTTTTATATTAAATTACACACAAACCTAATATATACATATGTAGTTGTAATAATCTTCATTCAAGTATACTGTGTTGTATCTTTAAAGTTAATAGAGGGAATATTCCCATTTATGTTTTGCCTTTTACAAACTACTACAAAATTTGTGGCACTGGTTTCCACTGCTGTCGGTCATCATGGTGTAATAATAAAACCAGTAAGAGTTGAGGGGTTGGCGTGTGATAAAAAGCTATGTGTTTTCCCTCTGTCTCCTTTGTCAGTAGTACGTGGCAGTGACTTATAGAGCAAGGTAGAGGAGAAAGATGTAGCACTATTTCCTGCTTGTTTCCTGCTGTATTTGTTTAGCAGATTTTTCTCTAAGGCGCTTTCCCTCCTCTTTCCTAGTGGAGTGTTATTTCGGTGGGTTCACTCTCTCAGGAGAGCCTTGCCTACAAACACACAATCTCATTAGCTTGCTTGTGTGTGTGTGTGGGTGTTTTTATTTAATTTTTTTACGTTTAGATGTGTGTTTTTTTCATATGCAATATATAGATGTAAGTTTGTGTCAGGGCACACACACATTCCTGTGCATTGTTGGACCATAGCTAAATGTTATTCGAGTCATTACCTACATGTGTGTTTTCAGGCAGCTTCAGCTCATTATTGATGATCATAGAGCGGAACGTGCTACTTCTGGGAAGACTGGGATTTAAATGTGCATGTGTAAATTCGCAAAGCCTGCACGTATATATACTTTGAGCAAATCTACAACATAGTGTATGCCTTTAAAAGAATTTGTGTTGCTATAAGTTTGTGTAAGCATTATATCAGTGTCCGTTTCCAATTTGGATGAAAGCACAGTTCCTCTGTGTCTTGGCTTGACGTTTACCCATGAGGGGTGTGTGTGTGTGTGTTTCTGTAATTTAATCTATTTTTTTTTTTACCTGGCACAGAGAGGACAGAATCCTGAAACCTTGTTATGCCAGTCGTTTATTTAGTGGCCTATCTACTTAAAGACCTGACGCTGGAGCTTTTTACCCAGCCTGCCTTAGGAGAATCCCTGACACACAACATAAATCTCTCCCTTTGGCTGCCAGCAAAACCGCACGTCATTTCTGTCTAGAACCATTTAGACCACTCAGCCTGTGGAGGCCAGCGACAACATCCACATCATGTCAGGGTTCAGGAACTGAGTGGATGAGTCACCGCGTAGCAAAGCTGAGATGTATTTGGTAGTCCAATTTTGAATTTGATAGAAATTAGAGTTGGAATGGTGAGTCGATTTAATCGTTCGGTCGATCAAAAGAAAACTAATTGCCAAATATATTTTGACTGATCTTTCAAGCAAACATGTCAAAGATGTCAAATGATAATGAAAATAATTGTTAGTCGCAGGTCTAGTTGAAATTACAGCTGAAACTAATGATTATATTCATTATTGATTGGTCTGCTGATTATTTTCACGATTCATTGATTAAATCACAATTTTGCTTGAAAAATGACTGAATCAATTATCAGAATAGTTGGTGATTCATTGTCTGTCTTTTATTTCTCCAGTTGAAAAGCTGTGAAAACATTAACACTGTTTAAATACTCACATGCTATATGTACATAAAAACAATGTTTGGTTGCTGTCTGTACTGGACTTGAACGTATTAGTTGAACTCCTGAGTAAGAGACGGGCGACCTTGTTCTGTGCCGTTGTGTGCCAAACGGCAGCCAAAGCTAATATGATGCTTCAGCATTCTGGGTAAGTCAAATCAAGTGTGTATCTTCCAAAGTTTGCTTTCTTTTTGTACAAAATGACCTCTTTTGTGTTTGTGCACTTTTAAGGGGAAACACAAACATGGAAGTTTGTGCTAAAAGATTTGTTACTTTGGAAGACACCCAATAAGTGATCTAATGAAGCCAAAAGACAAGGTGTCTGTTTTGTTTCAGTTTAATTGCGTAACTATTCGGATGGGATGTGAATGAACCTTTTTGTGAAAAGCTCAAGCACGTTGTGTTTTCCACGACTAAGTGTAGTCCCATATCCACGGCGATAAACACTCCTATGCCATTCGTTATTGCTTCTTCTCTCTCTGAATCTGTAGAAAGAGGCTGCTTGGGTGGCGTGGGGGAGGACCACTCGCACCCCAACGCGTTTGAAACGACTGCCAGTAATAGACACACTTGGGTAATGCTGTCGCAAATCAGTTGGTGTGTTTTGATGTAGCTGTTTCCAGAGACATAACATTGCCTTAATTGGGTTGAACATTGTTGATCCACAGTTCTCTTGCTTGTCCAGCTATTATTTACTGGGACACACCGTAATCTTACTTGCTTCATAGGGTCTGCAGAAGTTGCATACCGAAAACAGAGCGTCCTGTACAGAACATTTTGTGATTTAATATACACTACCGTTCAAAAGTTTGGGGTCACATTGAAATGTCCTTATTTTTGAAGGAAAAGCACTGTACTTTTCAATGAAGATGACTTTAAACTAGTCTTAACTTTAAAGAAATA
>JAVQJL010076114.1:0-12262 GCA_036024295.1 Nannoperca obscura
ATTATGCAGAATTTCCCATTTCAGAATGATGTATAATTGGATTATAATGACTATATAATGATTATATGAATGATGTAATAGGTTTAGTGTTGCAGCTGCTGAAGTGGAGCTTATTTAAATGACTTTATATACCGCTGCTAGATAATCAACTCTTTTTTTAATGTATAGTAAATCATAATGTAATTGTTGATTATATTTTGTATTGTTCTTTGTTTTTACTGAGATAAAAGCAGAGTTTTAAAAAACGGATGATATAAAGATGTTACAGAACTAATTCCGTGAGAAACCTGAGATATGAGGAAAGACTCGTCTCATGTCAGGATCCACTTCAGGTTTGTAACATTTCTTCCTTGACCGTCCCGCAGCTCTCTGGACGTTCCCTTCCCGTCGTCCCGTGAGGCCGCCATCGCTCTGCGCTCTCTGTCGCCCGACCGAGAGCCGAGGAAAGGCGGCATCAGCAAACAGCTCACGGTGTCCGGCAGCACGCTGTCCGTGTGAGAACCACTGCTTCCACCCTCCCCAGCCTTCATCCGGCTGCCTGTATCTCTCTGCTCATCTTCTTCTGTGTTGCAGGAGGTGGAGTGCGGATGAAGCTCGGATCCTCAGAGTGTCGGTGAACTCGTTCCTGGATCACCTGTCGCTCGTCCTGGAGACCATGGAGATGTTCGGTCCTCCCGTGTCTAAGTGAAGACAAACCATTCAGGACTGTTGTGATCCTCTTGTGTCTCTGGACACGATTCAGCTGCGACGTGAAGAGAAACCGGCTGAGACTCTGACAGAACTGTGAGCAGCTTCAACTGTGTGTTGCACGTTTCTTCAACCAGCCAGAGGTTTGTTTGTTTAAGCGGCCGGCAGTTTGACTGGTTTGGTTTATTTTAATCTTCCTTTGTAAAAGATAAAAGCTGAAACGAGGTGGATGAATCCACGAGCTGACTGAAAGGAAGTGAGTGGGTTATTATTTCACAGTTGCACATGTTCTCGGCTTGGAGCTCCTGAAGTGTGACGACTTCCTGTTTGTGCAAATCAAACATTATTGATAATGAGAGTAAGAGTTTGGTGGTGAAGTGAATTGTTGTTAAAGGTTTGTTTTGTTCAGACTGAAACAGTCGATCAGAAACAATTCACTAAACATTTATTGTATTAATAAAACAAATGTCAAAGATTAAACCAGTCGACTTTTGATCCCTGAAGAACATTATCTTTTACGTTTCCTGTAAAAGCAGGACTTTTTCTTGCAACGGAGAATCAGTACATTGTTGTATTGATACTTTTACTCGAGTAAAGGGTCCGAAAAGTTGTTCCACCCTGCAGATAGTTGACGCTGACACCCTGACGGACCAGCAGGGGGCGCCGGAAGATTAAAGAATTCTGTGTTTCCTCTTGTCTCTGGAGAGGTGGAATAAAACATCTCGTGTGTCTGAGGAAGAAGTCTGGCCTCTTTCAGGTTTCAAAATGAAAAGCATTCCTTTGTCGGTCCTCGTCATAAACACCTTGGTCTGAATGACGGAGTAATAAGGGGAATACTTCACAGCGAGAGGAAATGAAGCGCCACCGTGAGCTGCAGGACTGGCAGAGCTCTAATGAAACGTCTCACACGTTTGTCTCCTGGAAACTTTGTCTGCGTTCACTTCTGTTTCACAATAAAAGCATGAAGTTACCTTGAAATGGAAGCAGTGATTAGAATCATTACTTTCAAGAGGAGAAACAGATCTTATTCTGTCTCACGGGGGGAATACACGTGGACGTGTCCTCTAAGAAGTATAAGAACTACATCCTTCATGGTGCACAGTTCCACATGAGACGGTGAGGAGGAGAGATGGTGTGTTGATGTTTGGAACAAACCTTTTGTCTCAATCACAGGTGGAATAAGTACTCTTCTTAATAAGTACTTGTACTGTACTTGAGTCTTTTCTCTTCTCTCTGCTCGACTTCTCTGCATTTACTTCTTTAGTTACTTTACAAAGTAAGATTTCTTTCATATGAAACAAAGTGTGCATGTGTTTCCAGGACAACACAGAGACTGTTACAGAGAATAATCCGTCACAGGATCAGCAGGTGGATGATATGAAGCTGAATGTGCCCCAACATCAGTCCTGTTCTGAGCTGCTCACAGGTTCGAACCCGGCGTGTGTTCTTGGCACAAACATATTAAAATGTAATATTTTTCACTTTAGATCTACGTGATGATTGATTATAATGTTATGTTGATGGCTGTGCTCTTCAGATTTCATTGATCTGTTGATTTAGTGTAGTTTATATTCAGTGTTTAACCCACGTCACCACAGACCTTTTATAAATGTTCTCTTTACATAGAGATCATTATTCTATAGTAATAGATATTCAGAACAATCACATCTGCTGCATCGTGCTCTTTATGTTGTGAAGCTGCAGAACGGCCTGAAAAGCAAAAAGGATTCTTTCTTAATGACGTGAACGGAGCTGTTTCTCAGTTTGCATGACAGCCTGTGTGTGTGTGCATTAATGTTCATTACTCTGCAGGACAAACACACACACATCAGACTGCAGGACACACACACACACACACATCAGACTGATTAGCATGGTGAACATCATACCTGCTTACAACATGATAAAGTTGTTTTTTATGATGATAATAGTAGATTTAAAATCATGGTGAAGAACTGGTTAAAAAAGCTTCATAGCTTTATTATCTTAGAGAAAATGTTGGATTTATTCTTGAGTATCTGAAGACATCATCAGTGTCACAGTGATGTCCAATTTAAATGAATGACTCTTCTTGCAAGAAGTGTAGCCAGAGGCATTCAAATATCCAGGCCCTAAGCTGCCAGGATATTGGAGGGGGGGGGGTGCAAAATGACTTATCTGTGCCCAATGAACCCGATTCAGCCCCGTCCCAGGTATCATGATCTAATTCGTCGCACCCCAAGCGCCTCTCACTGGGGTCTGGAGACCAGTTTGAAGGATGGAGTCATTTCTAGTTGGATTTAAGGGTTTGGAAGCAAAGTTAGGAGGAATAGTTTGAGTCTCCAGAGACCAGAGTTCACATCCTGACTCCCAGGTGTGGTTGGATTTATAGATTTTATAGATTTAAGGATAAAAAAAAACAACACAGGAGGAAAGTGAGTCAAATATTCACGGTTGAACCTGCATTTAACAGCAGCTTCAGTAGAAAAACATATTTTCTTTTTCTACATGACAGTGGAGGCCTGACAACGTATTAAAAGTTCATTTTTTGGGGTTTGTTTTGAACAAGTGACTCATCATCACTGACATTTAAACATCATCCCACTTACACGGATGACAAGTGCCTCTAAAAGCCGAACGTAAACCGCTGCCGTTAATGAAGAGACTCTAAAAGCAAACCTTGGATATATCGAAATCAATGTGAGAGGTGAGCGTTTCAAATGTCAGAGTGGGATCTGTTGCACTCACTGGAGCTGCGACGGGTTCAGAGCATCAACATGTAGTGGGGGGGGGCAGCTTCATACAATTAGATAGAAAATGAGATTATTATCGCCTTAATCGTCCTTTTTATGGACCCAAACTTGGATCTACTGCGATATGAAACTAAAATGTGATGAACGAAGCTTTGAAATAATGAGATTTGACAATTAAACTGAACTCTAATTCCTTTATGATTCATTTAGTCAGTGAAGCACTCAGTGCAGTAATAACATTCACTCATTCTTTGATCTGATGATTACGAGCTGCTCTTTAACCAGATGGAACATTTACTTTGAGTTCAGCTCTCTGACATCGTGCGCGGCTGTTTTTCACCTGAGAATAATCATTAGACTTTTTAATTATTCATTTCTTGTTCACTGTAAACTCGATGGCTGATGCAAAGTTTAAAGGCAGTCTCACGTTTCTGTTTGATCTGCAGCTCGGAGAAGTGAAGTGACACTGAAGACAAACATCGAAATAATCGGTGGCAGTGTTAATATTTACGGAGCGGTGTCGTTAAAATGAATATATATAAAAAACGTCCTTCAGCTACAGAAGTCAGATCTGATCTCTCCAAAGCTTTCAATACAGCCGATCACAACATGATCAGCAGCTGATGGTTTCCAATAAAGTAACCTCATGATCAATAAAGGTGTCCCAAAAGGATCAATACCCGCCTCCCCGTTATTTACTCTATACAGACTATTTATTATCCTACTGAGCTTCGCAGTGTTGATGTCTGTGCAGACGATTCCATCTTGTTTGGCACATTTGGTTCATTCAGTATTTTGGGGGAATCTGCTTATTTGCTTTCTTGTCGAGAGATCGACACCTCGAAACGAGTCCAAACAAAGATTTACTGACTTTTTGCAAAAACAAACTTTAATTGCAGCTTGACTTTAACGAACCTCTCACAAATACAGCAGATCACTAAGCTTCCAGGTGCGTCTGTCATGTCAGGAGTCTTTTCCTCATGATGCATGAAGGTTACAGGCTGCTACACTCTACATGCAACTGATTACACACTTTATAAAACAGGCCTCAGCATGAAGTCTCTGATTCTCTGTCTCCACGACAGAACAGCGGTTCCTCCTCATCCTCACGTCTTCGTCCTTCCACTAATGTTTAAAGTGGCCTCAGAAGTCGTCATCGTCACATATGTCCAGATACACGTCGAAGGCCTCTCGGTTGCAGTTTCCATCGGGGGTGAACACGTACTTATGGAAGGTCCCGTCCACACATATGGCTGCAGGAGGGGAGAGACGTGATACAGACTAAGTGGAGGACGGTGATACGACACCGTGGACGTTTGCAGGTTCAGAGAAAAGCAGCAGCTCCTCACGGCTGAGAAGGTCAAGTTTGACATCTTTGGTAAAACATTAGTTGCAGATTATTTTATAACTGACTTGCTGCTTCAGCTCTAACGGTGAAGAAAGGCCTTTCTTTGGTCTAATTGTTGCTGCAGAAACTGACAAACTGTCCATATTCATACGACGCATGAATATTACACTACAACCACACGTTATACGGCGTGTGAACAAAGACATTCGTGTTTCCTCACCGATGACAGAGTTGACGTTCTTGGACGTGTTCTTCCCGAAGGCACAGATACAGGCGCACTCAGCGGGCACAGTGAAGCTGGCCAACGACCACTGGCTGTCCACATACTGACCAATCACAGGGCCCACCTTCCCAACACGCGCCAGCCTGCAGAAGAGAGAGACACATTAACCCCTCGTGGTTGTTTAAGCGACGGGCGGCTGGAAGACGGCGGCTGGTCTTACGCAGAGCGCCGGTTCAGTTTGGTGTCTTTCAGTGCGAAAATGTGAACGGTGCCTTTGTCACTGGAGGCGCACAGGAAGGACGAGTCGTGGCTGAAGTTGATGCTGGAACAGAATAAACACAGCAGACAGGAAGGACCGTCAGATCCAAACACCAGGTCCTGCAGGAGCACCCTCCCCTCCATCACGCAGGTCCAGCTCAAACAGTACGAGCCTCGAGAACGTGCACACTTTGGTGATAGTGGTTTGTGATATTGGATCAAACTGATTAATGTGCAGCAGTGGAGCACATTGAACATGTGCCCGTGTTGTTGTTGTTACTGAAGAATAGCAACAACAACAACACCTGTGGACTGTGAGAAACAATATACTAATGTAGGATAATACCTAAGACTTATCCCTCGTCTTTCACACCACCTGGCCCGTTGCTGTGAATAGGACAGGTGTGTGGAGACCAGTCTACCCATCACCACGCGAGTGCGTACCAGTAGAGGGTGGCCGGGTCGGTCCCTCTGCGCAGCTCCACCAGCTTGTCTCTGGTCGTGGTATCGAACAGGCGGATGAGCGTTCCTTTGCGAGAGGCCGAAGCCGCCACGCTGCCGGGCTGGTTCAGCGCCACGCAGGCGATCTCGCTCTGGTGGGCGTTGATGGTAAAGGGGGCGGATGATGTTCCAGGCTTGGTGTTGGACAAGTCCTGCAGAAACCAGGTTTTACCTTCAGCTTGAACCACTGATGTTGTGTCTTTACGTGTGTGGAACTTACGACCAGCTGCAGGCTGCCGCATTTATGACCCGGAAACACCAGCAGCTGTTTCTCCAGGCTGGGACACAAATCACACAGGCCTGGAGGAAAGAGAGGCATTCAACATGTGACTCGGCCGTGACAGAAGGAAAAGCTACAGAACAAGAGAACGACTCGTCACCTTTGGGGTTATCTCTGGTGTCAAACTCAAAAAGTTTGGCGGGGTTTTCTGGGAAACTGTACACATAGATCCTGTTCTTCAACACGATGATGATCCTGCAAACAAAGACGTGTTTAGTTAGAAACCACGGGGACGAGCTGCCGGTGGAGCGACGGCTCACTGTCAACTCACTTGTCGTGCCTCATGCGAACAGCGAGAACGGGTTTGGTGAAGGTGAACTCCAGCACCAGCTTGTCTTTGGGGTCTCGTGACTCCCGAGCGTCGTCCCAGATCAGCACTGAAATCAAACACAGTGCTGCTCTCTCTACTTTTACATCATGTTAAAGTGCAGAGCTCGCAGCCTCGATTAGGAACAAACCATCTCTCTCTCTGACTGTCGGGACGTTTCCCTCTGCAAAGACCATCCTCTAACTCACCAGATATTTCAGAGAACTTGGGATTGACTCCTCCTCCAACGACGGCCAGCAGGTTGGATCGATGCAGCATGGAGCACAGGGCCACGCTGCCCACCTGCTCGTGGTCTGGAAACACACACACACACACACAGAAATAAGCCTTCAGCCCTGTTCGGACAGGATTCCTTCATTCATTACAGGAGGAGGTGAATAATAAATGATTTCATCGTTTCTTGTGTAATAAAAGTCTGGATGTTATTTTAGAGGCAGCAGCTGGTTCTGCAATGAGAACCATTTGACCTTCATCCCCAGCAGACTTCCTATTATCTTTAATATTAGTTGTATTACTTTATACGATGCAGTGATGTGAGTGTGTCTCTGTCTGATGAGGTAGAACATATAAATAACTGATAGGACAGACCCTCATTATATATAAATATACATAAACGCAGACTGTTTAGCTGCTACAGCAGATTCATTTAACTCCTTCCAGTTTTATTGTTGTTTTGTAGATTTGATCTAAATGTCTTTGCTCTTCTTTAAAGCACGTCGTGTTGCCTTTTCTATCTTGTGCTGTAGAAATGGAGTAACTGTGCAGGTAATACTGAACCCTGTCCTGGCTCTGTTAGCATCAGTCCACTTACCCAGGTGGCCCTTCTCCATCAGGGGCTCCACGTTGTAAATCCTGACCCCTGTCTCCATAGCACAGCAGAAACAGCCTGCGGTTGTCCAAAGAAGAAAGAAAACGTAAGTCTGTCTCTCTCTCTCTCTCTCTCTCTCTCTAATCCCCCTGTTCCTACTGTTAGCTCAGCCTGTTAGCTTACTCTGGTCCTGGTTGAACTGCAGGCTGTTGACTCCTCTCTGCTGAGCCATGGCTGCTAAACTCCCGCTGCCGTTACCGTGATTTTACCGGTAAACTACGGCTTCAGCCGGACTCCGAGGACGAGCTGGGACACAAACACACGACAAGCTTCAGTCTTCAGCCCCCTCTGTACGTGTTCAGCTGAAAGTTGAGCAACACTGCTGTAACGTTAGCTAGCTAGCTAGCTAGCATACGTTAGCATCAGACAGAAACGACTTTTCTTAAATAAGTGACGTCTCACCGTGAACACGCACTGCACCGACGTCGTGGAGGCTACCCACGCAGAAAACACGACAGACGGGTGACAGGTGACACACAACAACAACAACAACACAGAAGACGTTGATTTGTTTTTGTTTTCCAGCCGTGTGACGTCACCGACACGTGTTTCCGGGTGTTTTCCGCTTCCTGTTCATAAAAACTATGTATTTTTTCTACAAATAAATAAAAAAGAAAAACGAAGAAATTTAACTGAAAACACACACAAAGACGAAGAAAATGTAATTAAAAAAAATAAAAATAATTTAAATATTTAAACTTCTCATGTCCTCTGACTTCTCATGTAGCGCCACCATCAGGTCAACATGTTACCGTGGCCAACATTTTGCTACACATTTTATTTAGTGCTAATTAAGTAATGTTAGCATCCTAACATTTTACACAAGATGATAAACATGTTAAACATGTCAAGCATGCATTTCCTGCTTTATTTTGAAATCCTGTCTGTTCAGTTCCTGCCCTCATGTCTCACAGTGATTTTCCACACCTGGTCCTCATTATTCACCTGGCCCCGGTGCCCTCTCTGTATACACTGGTCTCTTTTCTTTGTTTTGTTGGTTTATACAGTTTGTGTTGTGCTTGGTTCCTGGGTCCCTGGTCCCTGGTCCCTGGGTCCCTGGGTCCCTGGGTCCCTGGGGTCCGTGGTGTGTTTCCGGTGCTTCTGTCGCTGAACCTGGACTTCCCTGTTGCCAGCACCTACATGTAAGCCAATTTCATGTTGATTAAACCATTTAAACTGCTCCAGGCTGACTGTGCTGTCCAATCCCTGCTGCCCCTGTGACAGTCTACAGGTGGGTTTCCATTCACCTGTAGAATCCTGTGAGTCAAAGTAAAGGGCTGAAGTATCTCACCAGCATCAGTGGGTGCAAACAAGCGTTCAGCTGCTGTTTCTTTAGCAGTTTCTTAAAAACGTGTTAAAATGTGCAGCACATGTGGATGGAAACCTGCACTGATGTGATACGCTGATCTGTTATCAGCCATGATGTGATGATCCATATTATACAGACTTGAAATGTTACTGTAAACTACTTTAAAATGTTTGAAGTGTATTTTTATATCGGTCCAACTTATAGCCACCAATCATAAACAAACAAACAAAATATAATGTGAGTTAAGTGACTGTGGCATCAGCAGCCTGCAGGACGACCCAGACAACAGGTCAATAGCTGCTTTAATTAACCAGAACATAAGTGGGCGTCCAGAGTCCGACCGTTTGCAGTGCAGACATTCAGACTAATGCAGCCTCCCAGGAGGAAACTGATGTTTGTTCTCTCTGCAGATCAGTTTACAGGCTGGTTGTTGACACATGACGGCAGAGACAGTCATCTTACAGGCTGACAGGAGTTTAATATGGGCTGTTTCTTTTACTACTTGATGGTCTGAGTTACTGGCAGAAACAGACTGAACCAGCTCTTTCAGGCCCTGTGTGGATCTCCACTGTTTTAATGTCCGATGTCGTTACAGACTGTAGTTGGTGCACCAGTAAATATTCTTTGACCTTTTTTAAAATGCCCTCCGGCTGACAAATATCAGGACCCTCTGGGTGGCGGCAGTACAGACTGTCTGTTCTCCGGGTTTATTATAAGCATGGAGGCACTTAAAGGAAGCTTTGCTTGTGTTATCTTTGGCCCTGAGTCCAGACCATAAAAACTATATTTAATCAGGAGAAACTGGACGAAGGATTCATTGCTGATGCATTGATGCTTTGTGAGCGTGTGGTTAAATACAGAAGACTTTATTTTATTCAGACATATAAAGAACAAGTGGAGGACGCTTAAACATGTATTTTAGAGCTGTGAATCTGACTGTACGTGGAGAAACACATCAGTGCTGCTGTTAAAAAAGAAATCTGCATTTCGTGGGTAGTGCCGGCGAGGGTCTTAAACCTGCCCTGAACCTGCGAGGCCGACCGTGCAGCAGCTGGGACCCGTCTACGTCATGAAACCTCTACAAGCCCCCTACAGATGTGCTTCCTTCACTTGATGCATCAGTTTGTGAAACGCGGTCGTAGCTCAACAGTGAAGACGTGTGACGATGTGGAAACACTGAAACTGTCGCTGTTTGAATGTTGAAACGATCTCCGTGTGTTTTGAACTGTCCCAGCATGAAAACCAACACTTACAGTAAAGATTCACGTGCACGGCTCGGATGGTAAAGCAGCTAATTACCAGAACACGAGGGAAACGTTTCCGCACGTCCAGAGAAGGAAGATGTTCCTGAACGCGTCGGTCCTTTGGTCTTAACCTTGACTGTGATGTGAGGCTCGGATCATGTGTTTATGGGATGTAAAGCTGCACTGATGTGAGAAACCTTTGAGGTTGTTATCAGTCAGAATGTGCTGCAGAGTTTCATCAGTCTTTGCTTCACGCTTTAATATATGTTGAGATCATTTGTGTTTTTAGGGGTTTGATTGCTTTAAACGCAGCACGTGTTTAGTTTAAACCTGCAGTCTGTGAACTCTGCGGTGTCACTGTGAGAGAACAAGACCTGGTTCTTGTGCTCTGGTGGACCAGACCTCCAGTAAAGAGAGAAATCATGGAGAATATTCTTACAGAGACAAATACCTCCTGAAGAGACATCCTAGAAATGTTTGTGTGGATTAGCAGCGCTGGCACTGTACTGTACTACATGCCTTGTGTTGAAATGAGCATAAAACGTCCGGCTGCCAACTCAATTAGTCAAATCAAACCTGCGGGACGGAGCTCACTGCTTGGACAGACCGCAGATTTGGCCGAATGTTTCTGTGATGAGCCTCAGACAAACCAAACTACAAGCATTAATAAGATGCTTCTAGTTTGTTTGTGTGCCAGATGATGTCCAAATGTATTACACTGATTTAAAAAAAAAAACAAAAAACAAAAAGAGGCTGTTCCAGGACATGTAGGGTGAAGTGAAGGGCATCATTCAGAGTCTGCAGAGGATTTAATGTGGAAACATCAGGACTGACAGGACAGACTTCACGTCTCCACCACTGAGCTTCCAGCACTGACCTCTTCTACAGAACCTTTGGGAAAGTTTCACTTCCACAGTTTGTTGACGCTCTTTAGATTTCGTCACACTTTAAAAGATGCGTCTGAGGAATAACTTTGTCTTCTAGCAGTTTTCATCATCTTCTAAAATAAATAGCAACATTCAGACGCAGTTAAAGCCGGGAGCTGGTTGGACAGGCTGGTTAGTGTGTTAGCGTTCACTTCCCATGGTCCTCCGTCAGAGCTGCCACGAAGTACAAATTGTGCTTTTGATACAAAGATGTTTCCAGCAGCTTCACACAAAGGAGAGGAGCTGCCGAAGAGACGTCATCACACAAAGAGCCGTGATGTGTTTAATGTCAAACATCAACCCTTCAATGTCGGGGGGGTGATGTCTTCGTCTACACTCCTCAACGTTGTTGTTTCTGACGCCTTTTTTTACCCTTGCCGGTTCATATTGGCCCAGTGTCTTGACCCAGTGTCTTCTCCACAAGGTAGCACAAGGGTTAAAGATGTTTGTGGGGCGAGAGAGAGAGAGAGAGAGAGGCTTCTGCTTGTTTTGGTGTTACCTGGAGGCCGGCCTCCTCCCCGCTCTCCATCGTCCGGACGCCTCAGGAGGCCGAGCGCTCCTGAAAGCTAACATTGTCAACACAAACACACTTCAACAACCTCTCTGGGAGCTGAGCTTGTAACAGTAAATATCCTGATCCATTGATCTGTCCATCTTCAGATATTTCCCTTTTATTGATGGAGATGATGAAAACAAAAGACTTCTTCCCGTAACATGAAACATTAAAGCAAAGAAATATCTTCTTTAGAAACAAAGACAGTACATGCAGGAGTTCTTACATCACATGCAGCTCGTTTTATACAGAGGAGATTTATACAGAGGAGGCTCAGGAGCGCTTTGATGTCGGCCTGGAAACGCGCGTGTGTGTGTGTGCGTGTGTGTGGGTGTGTGTGTGTGTGTGTGTGTGTGAATGTGTACGTGTGTGTGGGTGTGCATGTGTGGGTGTGCATGTGTGTGGGTGTGCATGTGTGTGGGTGTGCATGTGTGTGTGTGTGTGTGTGTGTGTGAATGTGTACGTGTGTGTGTGTGTGTGTGTGCATGCATGTGTGTGGGTGTGCATGTGTGTGTGTGTCACATCTGGCAGAGTCTCTGACGCAGTAAACAAGAAGTCAGATTTGTGGCATCGAGCGAAGCCAAGTCTGTTTATGAGTTTGGGAATGTGATGTGTCGTGATTCAGGTGTGTGTGTGTGTGTGTGTGCTTCCTCCTCCTCCTCCTCCTCCTCCTCCTCCTCCTCTTCTTCTCTTTCATCCCGTCAGCCTCTCTGTGTGCGACTCGGGCCTCATGGGAACTCATTTTCCCGCTCTTTGTGGTTTTTCTTCTCAGTGATTTCCATGTTGCTTTACTTTTCAAAGCTCTGCACACGTGAAGAAGAAGAAGAAGAAGAAGAAGGAGAAGAAGAAGAAGAAGGAGAAGAAGAAGGAGAAGAAGAAGAAGAAGAAGAAGAAGGAGAAGAAGAAGAAGAAGAAGAAGAAGAAGAAGAAGAAGAAGGAGAAGAAGAAGAAGAAGAATAAGAAGAAGAAGAAGAAGAGGAGTAGTGGTCTTGGTCTTGATATAGA
>JAVQJL010076117.1:0-16233 GCA_036024295.1 Nannoperca obscura
TGTGTGTGTGTGTGTGTGTGTGTGTGTGTGTGTGTGTGTGTGTGTGTGTGTGTGTGTGTGTGTGTGTGCGTGTGTGTGTGTGTGTGTGCTGCTACCCAATCTGGATCCCTGGACGCACACGTGCACAAGCCTCTCTCCTCCAATTCACCTCTATTACTAGCTATAATCCCATTTCACACTCTATCGATCCCCAAAACTGTTGTTCACCGGAACCAGCAGCAAACACTGGCATTTCTCCCCATCATTTCACCACCATTGTTCTTTATTACACAAAGAAGACCCCCTTTGTCTCAGAGCAAACTCAGCCCTGCTGAAATATGAATTATAAATGTATGGCTAATAAAAGAGAGGGGGGGGGCAGATAGAGAGAAGGGGAGAGAGATAGAGATAGAGAGAAGTGGTTGGTAGAAACATCAGAGAAAATGACTCCTTTACAAGAGTCTATTGATCAGTTTCTATCAAAGGGGGATGTCAGACATGAGATTACCTGGCAGTTTGAGCATTAGGTGCCGTGTGTTATAGCCCCGGGCCCTTGTACCGCTGCCAGAGGATTGTAAATAAAGCGGAGAGGAGAGAGCAAGAGGGGAGTGTGTTGGGGTGTATGTATGTGAGAGTTTTAGACTCTACATGTGTGTGTGCGTGTTAGTCTTTGTCTTTGTGAGTGTTCACTGTTGTGTGCATACGATCTTTTTTTTTTTTCTTGTGGTGTATTTGTGTGCATGGCGGTGTGCGGCTGTGTGCCTGCACCTTTTGGCTTATACCCAAAAGCAGTGTTGCAAGCCCATGAAACTTCAGAAAGAGAGAGAAAGAGTCTTGGGAGGCTTTGGGACGTCTCTCGGGAGCACCTTAGCCCGCTATGAATCCCCCAACAAAGCCAAAGGAAGCTCCTATGAAGCCTTATGAAGCTTTTATGAGGGCCAGGCAGGGCCAAGCCTAGCCCCAACCACTGATTCAGGGTTAGCTGGGTTTTCGTCCCTCTCATGTTAAAGGTTAGCTGTGAGAGCGGGGTAATCTGACCGCAGATCTGTGATTATAGGCTGATGCTGTATGATGGGCTTTGAAGCTCGTATGAAGGCATTGAGAGGGAGAGATTGAGAGAGAGTTAGATTATGGACTAATGTCATACCTTAAGTTGTGAAGCCAGTATAAAAGGGTCAAGAAAGTAAGAGAGTGAGGAACCCAAGATCTTAGATTGTGGACTAATGTCATAACTTAACTCATGAAGCCACTAAATAAAGGTTGTAAAAGACCCGCAGACCTCAGAATATGGACTGCTGTTCTACCTTAAGCTATTAAGAAGAATTGATTGTTGAGAAATCCGCAATCCTCTGCGGATTTCTTGTTTAATGTGGAAAATGTTGGCAGTATTTGGTCATCAGTCCCTACTAAGCTAAATATACCACACATCTTATCTCTTTGTCTGAAGTAAACACCTGGTGTGTGTGTGTGTGTATGTGTATGTGTGCTACCGTTTGCTGTCTACTTTTCTGTGTCTGTCTGTTTTTATATTTCCAGAAATTGTACAGAGAAGATGTGTGTGTGTGTGTGTGTGTGTGTGTGTGTCTTTCTCTGTGTTTCCTGTGTCGGGTGCAAATAGTGTTTGTGTAAACAGTCGGTCTGTGCAGCTAATTGCTCTCTCTCTTTGGCCTCCCCTGGTGGGAGGTGTCACTGAGGTCACCTCAAAACTAATGCCTTGAATGCGAATTTGATCCCCATCTCAAGTTTTCACATCTCTGTTTTATTGATTATTGAGATTCATAGCAAACCTTCACCTTGAGGTTCAGTAAAGTAGCCAAGGTAGGGCGCGTGCAAGCACATACACACACAAATATAAAGTGTTTGTTCATCGTTAAATATTTAGCAATTCCTGTTGCAGCTTCAATTTCTTTCTAGGGCTTCAGTTTAAACAGTTTGGATGCTGCAAAACCATAAATTAATCATACTTTTATTAAATGTAGATTTTCTTTTCTCTATTTCTCTGGTATTGGTTTTATCTTCCCCCTATTTAGTCTGTCCCACCCCTACCATCGCAGCGTGGTGCATGGCCCTAAAAGCATTACAGCATTTCTCTATTTCTATTTCACACACTAAAATACACATGCACACCCACAAAGTCAAGGTCCGTCCTGTAAATATTCAACACACACACACACACACATGCTCAGAAGCGCACAGGCACCTCTACATATTCAGTGTGCACACCTTCTCAATATTCACTAGCCTTGGCCACCGATGGCTGACAGTTTATGTTATATTCAATGAATACTGAATTTAGTGCAAAGGTTTTAAGAGCTATGAAGAAACATTGACTCACAAAACAGCAAACAGAACAAAAAAAACTAGGGGGGGACAAATCCTAAATTTTAAATTCAAAATAAAAAGGGCCTGCAAAAGCAACCCTAACCAAGGAACCTGACTAGTGGTTTATTATACATTCGAGCTAAACTACTTAGTGTAGGACAATGGGGTTTTATTGCATGTAGTCGTAGGAGACGGCTGAAAAAGAAATGTGATTGAAGCGATGCAGTCAGGAGCGTGAGGACAAATGGCCTGCTCAAGGTAAAGAGTGCCATCTATTGATGAAGTAAGGGAGCGCTTCTTTTGTCTCTCAACAAAAGGGCTGCTGCCCAGTCTAAGTAAAAGCAGTGCCATACTTTCACTCCTTCCCTCTCTGCCTCTGAAAAGCATTTAGTGCCTTTTTCTGTGGAGTTCTTCGTTTCTTTTTTGAAGGTGACTCGCCTGTCATATTATCCCACACACACTGAACTTGACGAGAATCAATAATCACCTATGTATGCATGTTTTGTAAATCATTCTATTTACCTTGGTCTTCTGGAACATGTGAAGTACTGTGTTAATCTTTACCAATTTCTTATATTCTTTTCTTTGAATACATTTAAAAAACACTGTCACTGTCTGACACAACTTCATTAATAAAACAACTGGAAAATGTACTTTCTTTTTTCATCATACGGCCATTTGACTTAGACCTACTCGCAAATGAATTTTAACTAACAGTGTCTGCAGTGAACTGTTGCTCTTCATCTCACACTTTTCTTCCCCTCTCTCTCTCTCTCTCTCTCTCTCTCTCTCTCTCTCTCTCTCTTGCTCAGTGGAGGAGTTGGCAGCCCGTGCAGAGGAGGCGAGGCGGATGGAGGGGTGCCTGAATGAGGCAAAGCTAGCAGAGGGGAAAATAAGGTAAGAAGGGAGAGAGGGAAAGAAGCTTCCTCTCTTATCCCATTTCCCATCGTCCCCTGTGTAAGCGCAGTAATCAAAAACATTTAGCTTTTTTACGTGCGGCGTACAGTAGGCTGTTTAACTGAACATGTGTTGAACAGAACAGCCCTAAGCTCTAAATACGTAAACTGTTTAAGAGAGTCTACAAAGCAAAATGCCTAACTTCTGTCATACAATGTGTTTTCTGATGATCTGGATATCCCAATAAGTCAGCTGAGAATGACTGTCCTGCTGTGTGTATGTCTGTTCCCCAAATATCAAAATGTGTATTGATGGGACCCGGTAGGTGAGCAGATGTTAGGTCGTGGAGTTCAGAGGTTAGACCCCTGGTTGACCCGCGTGTGTCACCGGAGCTGCGGTGATGACATCAGCAAGCATGTATCACCCAGTGGAGTTTGTGTGTGTGTGTGTGTTTGTGTGTGTCTGTTTGTGCGCACATAGTTGTGGTTGTGGCTTTGGCTTCGACATGACCTCCCTGCAACGGCCTCCGTCTTAGGGAGTTTCTTGGTTAAGTTGAGCCATGGAACATTTTCATCGTCAACCGACAATTTAAAACTCGGCATGGAGACTTTATAGGTTACATTCTGAATTATTGCATTTTATTACATTTAAACCAATTTTAGGTAGTGAATGGTAAAACAATTGCTGTGTCTGCATATTATATCCATTTGCAGAACCATGCTGTTTACTGTTAACCTAGTATTATCTAATAACAGCAAAGACATGAAAGGTTTTTAAGCAAAAACACCATACTAATGGGTTCCATCTGTGCTGTGGGAAATCCCCTCCTTTCTCCACAGGATACCTCCTCTTTTTCTTTCCTTTCTCTCTCCCACTCTGTTCATCCTATCATGTGTTCTCTCCATGGACCAATCTATCAGGCGTTTTCTTTCCTTTTTGTTTTGGCTGTTCCGCTTCTTCCTCAGCTTTTACTACAACTGTGTTACTCTATTTGTGCTCATGTGCTATTCAGTGCTGAAACATTTAGCCAATTATTCTGTGTGGTAAGACACAGACAGATAGTCAACTACAATTTATTTGGATAATATATTTTAGAATTTATATGTTAAATATTTTATTGATCATTTGAAAAGGTAATACATTCAGATTGCCACACTGTTGCTGGTTATGCATTTACAACTGCTAAGACTAACTTTTCTGTATCATTTTATGATGATATACTTTTTTTGAAACACAAAATGCATGGAAGTGTTGCATAGGGGTTTCAGATGCGGACTATTTGTTGCATGTCAGCATTCATCTCTCGCACTTCTCATTATCTGCCAACTTTTTACAATGTCTAATAAAGATATAAAGATTTTAAAAAAGCTTAAAAATGCCTAAAATGATTTGTCAGAAAATGTATTGCCAGCCTATTATAATAACCGTGTAAGTCATCAAGTAAAAATGGCAAATATTCTACTGTTCCAGCTTCTCAAATGTATTCATGTATTCATTTATTTTACTTTGAAAGTAAATAGAAAAAAGATAGGATCTAATCACTTGTGATAAGCAATTATTTTTGACAGTTAATAGACTAAATGATTAACTGAAAAATTTGCAAAGGATGTGCAGAGTGAGAGTTGTAAATATTGAACTGTGCATTCATTGTTGTTTAGTTTTTTGGATGTGTCAATTTAACACAAAAGCCAATATAAACTACATTCTGACTTTGTGGTCTTTCCCTACATAGTCCTTCTTGTTTTAAGTGCAAAATCCATAATACACTAACTTCAGGTCACTATCCTAAAACTTATGCCTTTACAAGACTCAAATATTTTTTTATTTTTCATAAACTTGTAATCTTTTCATTTTTATATTTGCGTGTGGGTCAAGAGTGGGGGTGGTTTGTTTTGGTCTGTGTGTGTGTGTGTGGGGAGGGGGTTGGCGGGGTTGTTGAGGCTCACTGAGCGGCCGAAGCGAGGCTGTGGAGGGAGGTTTGTGGAAATGGTAATCATTTGTCGTATTGATCTCGCCGTAGCCAGGGCAGCTGGCACACACAAACTCGCTCGCACACATCTACACACACACTTGCAGACACTAACTGACTCACATACACACCGACGCACAGTTGCGTGGCAGGAATAGACCCCTTCATATTGATCCCCTTCACATTCCCTTAGCTCGGCTGCCACACACACACACACACACACACACACACACACACAAGCTTACTCACACTTACCAGCCCCATGTTAAACACCCACAGATCTGGATTTTCAAGAAACTTAATGTTGGAATTTAAAACTTTAAATGTGTTTGTTTTTAGTAACATTTATTGTAAAAGTGAACGTGAAATGTGAAAAATATTTAATTGAATTAAATTTAATTGTGCAGGTCAATGGCTGTGAGGCTGGAGAAGGAGGTGGCAGAGCTCAGGTGGAATCTTCAGCAGGCTGTCGATCACAAACGCAAGGCAGAGCGAGAGAAACAGGAAGCACAGGACCAGGTAAACACATACACACCAGACCTGAGTGACATAGCCTCTGCAAATGATTTGGAGTGTTTGTTTAAATCGGCTTGGAGCACAGTGCAGGTGAGGTGTTTATCATCTGAACTATTGAGATACTGCCTATACCAATTTTACTGCTTAATATAATTTGAATGTAATTATCTCATCCTTCAGGTATTGATTTCTGTAGCTGAACTTACTCTTTTTGTACTTAAAGTGGGTTAAAGAAGTATTTGAGCAAGGACTACTACATAAACACAAATCCTAATACACATATGTTAAGGTTTCCTCTCCTCTCCTCCCATGCCCTTCAAGGTCTTCCTCCCCTCTCCTTCCCTCCTCTTCTCTCTCCCTGCACAGCCCCCACCCACCTTACCTTTTTGATGATTAGTGGCATATATCCGGTGCTAGAGCCCGGATTATCTTGTCCAAGAGAAGGAGGGGGTGTATGCGGGACCTAAACCTGGCAAGGTGATTTGGAGCGTTAATTCCTGGGTGTAATATTCCCTGATATTCCCTAATGTTCTGGCTGGGAGCGTGGGGGGGTGGGGGTCTCAGGGGAGAGCGGTTGTCAGAGCTGAGCCGCCACGGTACAAAGGCAGAATGGATAATTAAGGGTAAAGCCTGGACGGGGAAGTGATGTTCATTTAGATTCGACAAACTTTGAATTCCATCTTAAGCTTCCATGCACAGTGGTGCTCTCTTGGATCCTGATTTTGCATTTTGTTTAAATTCTTCTTAAAGTTACTCCTTTTCTTTCTGTTTCTGTCTTTTTCTCTCTCTCTGTCCGCCTCTTTTCTCACTCTTTCTTTCATACGTGTCTTTCCTCTCTCCATTTCTTTCTCTCTCACTCGCTCTTCCTCAACTTACTCTTTTTTCCACTCTGTCCTTGCAGCCCACATAGAGTGGCTCTCCTTTTTGTTTCCTCTTAACATTAGTGCACCAGTGTTTGACAATAGTCATTGTCCAGGCCCAGTAAGACACTGACTTAAGACAGTTGATTGTTCAGTCGGTAGCCAAGCCAGTGGTTGTGAAGTGTTCTTCATCTATTTCTCAACTGTTGAATATCCATTTTTCTATTTTCTTTGTTGCAATTTCTGATCAAACATATTGCAGGACATGTCAGTCTTGTATGAAGAGTGTATGATTTATCAAGCATAAAGTAAAGCTCTGTTTCTTTTGTATTAAAAATGTTTCCCTGGGCTGTAACAGGGGTGCTTATGGTTGCAATTAATGTAACAATATTAATGAGCATATTTGTTTCTGATATAAATTACAATATGGCAAATATATATATATAATTCAATTTGGATAACAGACGTTTTGACAGACGTGATGTAATCATTCCATCGCATTTCAAAATAATATTGATTGATCACCCTGCCATACACTAAAACCTGTGAATCACTTCTGATTCTTGTACCATTTTCACTATTTGCAGACAATTTCCAGCTTAAGTTTCCTCATTCTTAAATAAATGGTTTCATATTTTGGGGGAATACGCTTGTTCTTGTTCTTGCCAAGAGTGAGATGATTGATACCACTCTCATATCTGCTCAGTAGCAGATAAGTTAGCTTAGCACAAAGACTGGAAACAGCTAGCCTGGCTCTGTCCAAATGTAACAATATCCACCTACCAACACTCTATAGCAGCTCATTTATTAACATGTTATATGTAATTCATTTTATCTGTACAAAAATCAAAGTGTAAAAACGTTGCAGTTTTCCGAGGGTTATGAGGCAGTATTCTTGTCTGGCGAGGAAGTTATCTTCAGACAGAGCCAGGCTAGATGTTTCCCCTTGCTTCCAGTCTTTATGCAAAACTCAGCTACCTGCCAGCAGGCTGTAGCCTTATATTTAACAGCCAAATATGGAAGTGTTATTGATCTTCTCATCAAAATCTCAGCAAGAAAGTGAATAAACATATTTCCCAAAATGTCAAACGGTTCCTTCAAGGTGCTGATACTGAAAACAGATGCTGTGTCTGTAACAGCCAGCTGCATTTTGTCACTATGATAGTAAAGCAGACTCTATCAGGTGGCGTTAATGGATTGACAAACTAGAAACTCATCAGTGTGACTTCCATGCTGGCTTTGTTTGGGCAGATTACTATTGAAGAAAAGCTTCAGTTAATTCTTGCATTCAGAGGACTGTTTAAAGTACAACAAAGGTTTTTGATACTTGCTCTTTTTAAAGCTGTCAAAATCATAACATTGCTTATTTGAAATGATTCAATCATCAATCAATATTATACTTTTAGTTTATTTTATGTCTGCATTTGCATTGTGTTTGGAAGTGTGAGTATGTACCTAATTGTATGTTCGTGTGTATGTGTAGTCTCTGTCTGCACTCATACACTCATAATCCCTCACATTTCTCTTTTGCATCCTTGGTGTCTTCCATCATCTCAACAACAGACGAGCTTTTCAATGAATTTGACTCCAAACAGTGTTTAAACACCAGTGTGATGGCCGTTCTGACTATGACTCCTTCATTAGGTCCCAATCTCTGTTATTGACCAGCAGAAGATGAATTATCCGCTGGTGAAAAAAATCAAAGGGTTTGAAATGGTAAATGGTACACTACAGTGGCCTATAGAGGAAATCTATATTACAAATTGCCTCGGAGCACAGTAGCTGAACCTCAGATAGCTCTGTCTTTCTCCGTGTATATGTCTTTGTACACATTGCAAAGTGCGTATGTACGTGTGTTTGTTGTATGTGTGTTACATGCAGAGTCTTGTTTGTGTTTTCTGGGTCTGTTTAGTATTTATTTTCTGCATGGAGCAAATTATTTGTATGTTATCCTTGCATGTATGCCACTCAGCACACCCACGCACAATCACACACACACACACACACGCACTTCACTCGATCCCGTCTCCCTGCATGAGTCCAGTTTAAATACGAGTCGTGGTAAACATGAGGCATGTTTTTGTGACTGATCGGATCAGCCTTCTCCCTCACTCTCCCGCTTTGCCACACACACACACACACACACACACACAATCACAGTCATTAGTGTGTTTACCTCAACTTCTTTAAGTATGGAGTAAATGATTTCAAACAGTTTTAATGAGTTTGCGGAGAAGTTTTCAGATAGCGAACATTTATGAGCATGTTTTCATTCCCATGAACTTTTCTTAGTTGTCCAGAATCTTTACGACTGTTGATGTCATCCTATAGATACACAATTAGACAGTAGCGTTTAATCACTCTGAGTCAGTGGGGTGCTTGCCTAGTGATTACAGATAAGCCCGGTCCCTTTTTAAAGTATCCTTGAGCAAGACACTGAATCACATAAAGCTCCAAGACACAGTTTTATTGTACACAGTAGTTGGAGGTGGGTAAAGCAAAGTGCCAGTCGCTCCTGGTTTCCTCCATTTTCTTCACCTCTACAGCAGTGATAAACAGATATTTGGCTGCCTAATGTTTCTGTGATCTCATTTTTGGGTAAGATGCACGAATGTACATCCTCACCTGTAAGTGTCTGAGTTTTGTTTTTATTATTATTTGAAATGTGGCTGTGTGGGTAAACTCGGCAATGAGCGCGTAGTAGTTTTCCATTTTGGTGATGCTAGAGAGAGTTGGTCTCTGGAACAGTCTTATCTGTTCATTGATGTCCCTCATTATACCCGATAGAAGCCCCAAGCCTGCCCTAATTAGCTTAAAATGACCGACACTAGATCACCATTTTTACACATACACACACACACACACACACAGGTTTGATGATGGAGAAATGAGGACAGACAAATGAAGCTCATTTGTTTAGTTGATGAATAAAGAGAAGTGGTCCAATTGTCTGACTGTTTAACCATGGAATGGTATTTGTTCAATGTGTGTGTGCATGTATGTCCTTGTGTCCCATCACCCTCAAACACAGCTCATTAAGCTTACAGTCCTCCAATTCATTTGAGAGATGAGGCGACAGTTGAGCAGACAAACCGACCACTATTTTTCTCACGTTGTCTCCACAACTTTCCGTGTCCTTCCTAGCTGTCACGCTGTCTTTGTTTGCCAATGTCTGTGTTTCTGTGCATGGATGCTGTATGCAAAAGTTCAAGGAGGGGCATGATGATTTTAATTTAGTGTAAGGAAGAAAAAGATGAGAGTAAATGTGAAATAGGCACATGTATATTAGTATCATGTACATGTAGTAATAATGTTTCTCATTCTTAGGTCACGTATTGTTTAGTTTTATATATATTTTTTAAGTCAACTATCACTAAAACCTTTTGTTCTCCAAGTTCTCATATTGTGTATTTACCTTGTTAATTTTAGCAAGATACCAAGGCAAATTCATACAAGTTAGGCAAAGTTCAGACTCTCACTTTTATATAACTCTGTGTTTGTGACCTTGGCCAAGGTTTACAACAATTGAAAAATTAGTGGAAATTAGTCTTTACAAATCACACCTGCCACTCATTTAACTGTGTCTAATTTGTAAAAGTAAGTGAGAATGGTATTATTGCAATTATTCAAGGATAATCTTTAATCATCTCACTTTAGCTGCAAGTTTTATTCTACTATCATAGGTTCCAAATGGGCAGTGTGATATCACACTATTCAAAGTCATTCTCAATCCCAGAACCAGAAAATAAAGACTAGTTGGTTAAAATGTATATGATTAATAACATTAAAATGGAAACCTATAAAAGTATGTTTCTTTCTCATTTCCCACATCTGTCCAATAGAACTTGTACTATAGGATTATACCACAAGTGGGCTGCTTCATTGTAGTATAAAGTGAACTGAGGTCCTGTAAAAAGAGATTGGCCAATTGGCTTTTTTTTCTTTTTGTGAAGGAATACTTTCCTGCAAATCAATAATGTAGGAGAAAATAACTAATTCTAAATAAACGCCTCCCACCACTACATGTTATTTTATATTCCAAAATTTAAAATAAACAATGCAACGCAATATGCATACTGTATGTTACAGTTATTTGCTACTGGCTGGCTGTGTTTTTCCAAACTCTTGCTGCATCAGCTCATCACTAAACAATACAACAACAATACAAACCTAAAATTGTTCTTTTGTGTAGCTGCTGTCAGCTAAGCACTCAGGCTGGTCACCTGGACAACTAAACATCTGCCACTCTGCCAAATGGGAATTCCTCACATCCCGGACACATTTACAGCTTTCTATTGTTGGAGTCTACCAACAAATATAGCAGTTTAGGAAGCTGCACGACACTATTTGCATCTTTTCTCCAGTAATCCCGCTTCAACTTCAGGAAATAACTAACCCTAACTGATGCAGAAGCTGTAGACTAACACTATGAAACTGAGTTACTTCTAAGGCTGGGTATTGGTTGAAATGACACCACTGCTGACATGATAACTGAATTTAGTACAATGCTGCAACAATACCTTTTTTGTATAACTTATATAAATAATTTTGTGTGTATTTACACCCTTTTCATTCAACAAAAGATACCAAACGTCACAAATGCTAATTGTTATCTAAAACAAGCATTCTTACAATAACAATAATTACAATAATTTAGTTACAATAACTAAAAAATAAAATGCAGTCAATTGTCAATATTATGATTTAAGTTAGAAACTGTCTGATCAAAGTGAAGAAGATTACAAATCTGAGCAAGCTGTGTTTGGCAGTTTGTGATATTTAATTTCAGTCTGCCCCAAAAATGTAGCCTGAGTTTCCTCTATATATTAAAAAGATCCCTACTAGATGAGGGAACTTCATCTAGCTGGGGAGTGGTTGAGAAACATCCACCAGGGCTGGTAATGTAGTTGTGCTCATGCAGGCC
Source organism: Nannoperca obscura (assembly GCA_036024295.1). NCBI lineage: Eukaryota > Metazoa > Chordata > Actinopteri > Centrarchiformes > Percichthyidae > Nannoperca > Nannoperca obscura. Next base: position 11,468 of record JAVQJL010076117.1, read on the forward strand.
AGATGCAAGATAGGGGACTTAAATAATGGCAGCCACTGATAAACAACCCAGCAGCATGCGTAGGAGAGTGTGTGATGAAAGGACTCGGGGAAAGGAGTCAGGCCATGTAGCAGCAGATGAAGGTAATTAAAGAAGCCATCATCAGCATCATTAATATGCTACATCTGCTGTGGCCCACTGACTAGTCTAATGGAGAACATGTCATCATCGTCACCATTAGGGAGAGTGCGACACACACAAACACACGCACACGCGGTCTTAATGTTGGGTCACGCCATGATTATCACCATTAAGCCTAGAGTGAGAAGACCTGCTTAGGAAACCTCATTCTCTCCTGCCATCGTATATGCTCACGCACATGTACAGTACACACACACACACACACACACGCTTGTAGATCTTTAATTCAGACCCTGTGAGTGATAAGTATGCATATTTAAGTGATGTCAGGCCTGTTGGGTCTTTTAATTAGACAGAATGAATGAATGTTTTATAAAAACATGTTTAACAATAAATGTGTTCATTAATTTAATGAGAGGATGTGCTCTGATGAGCTGAGTGGAACAGAGTAATGGCTCGTATTCAGCTCCGGCAGTTTGATGGCAATGGTAGCAACATCCAGGCTATCTGTTTCTGATTTTTCCCTTCATCCTAATGCTCCTCTCTTTACCCAGAGAAGTTAACTTTGAATTGTGTTCATCCCACGACCTTGGAGAGTTTGGTCTGTTTTAGTGAAAATGCACTTTTGTCCTGAACAGCTAATGTGCAATGTGATACCAGTCCATAGCTCCATGGAGAATAGAAAAGATGGAAAATCCATTAACTGCTAAAGTCCCCACAATCTTTTTTTTTCCCCTTCCTGTCTGCAGGTATGCTTTGTGGTTTGTCATGAAAGTTCATTCAGACGTATAAGTTCAGAAAAAGACCGTGTGAGTCCACAAAGTCCATCTTGTAGCTATTGTCAGTGAAAAGTGTGGGCTGTGGACTGGACAGCTCTTTATTTTGAAAGAATAAACTATCAAAATGATAAATACTGTTGCAGCGGCCATGAAGGTTCCAAATCCTCCACCAGCACTGTAGTAGTCAACTCATAGTCATGAAAGGACCAGTGGTATCACCAAACTTGGTTATAAGTGTGTCCCAAATGCATTCTGTCGCCCCTTTTAGTCCCCATCATCTGCTAAAATATTTGTGCAACAAAACCAATCTAAATGTTAAGCAGCTATGCTACTTTACTCCTCCCCCCGCTTGCAATCGCACCTCCTTTGTCCTTTTTTTTTTCTAAATGTCTCTCCCTCTCTTTCTCTCTGTCTGTCTCTTACACTCTCCCCCTCTTTCTCACACACCCTTTCACTGCCTCCCTTGACACCGGTGGAAACAGAGTGATGGTGTGTAATTTAGTCCTAATCACAACATCAGACTTGCGCTGCGATTTACATCCCTCCACCAGCCAAGCCAGTCAGACAGTCAGGAGGGAGATGTTAATGTGAGACCACAGGTAATTACTGTCATTACAGCACGTCACAGATCTTGCCAGCGTGTGCATGTGCGTATGTGTGTATGGCCGTGCATGTGGAGGTGTGTGCGGACGCACTGTGATTATGGGTGTGTTTTGAGCTTTTGAATGGTGCGGTTTGATATTTTTGTGTATATAATTAATACTGGAGCATAACGTGTTGTTTTGGCCAATACGTTCACAACAGAACTTCCTTCATTTGAAGATGTGTCAATGCGTAAGACAAACTAACAGGGGATTTACAATATTTATGCAGTTGTTGAGAAATGTAATTACAATTGAATCTCTGACTCAGTTCTCTCTTCAAAATTGAATGATTTGTTTGGTGTAATTTTATTGCTCCCCTAGTTTTATCTTTTATTGCTTCATTTGTTGAAATGCAGCCCTTCCTTAATCTAAATGTAATTAAAGTGTACTTCTTCATCATGTTAGGAATTTAAAATTATTGATTATGTGTCACTTTCATCTTCACAACTTCCTGTCACATCATAAGTCCGCTGATTCAATTGTGTTGTTAAAGGATCAGTCTCTTGTTGAACTGCTCCTTTATCATCACACCTTTGTAAATATTAGACAAAGTCAAACCTTACTGTTTTCCTTTTGACCAGTTGCGTAGGCAATGGATTTCTTCAGCTCTGTAATGCGCCCATTTATCAAACACATGCGTCAGATATTAGAAAAACGGTGCTCATTTAACAGTATTTTTCCATTTAGTATCCATCTCTGAAACATTTGATGTCGCAGCAGATTTATTAAGAGATTGCAATTTTTTTTTGCAAATGAATGCTAGCAAAACCTGTGGCGATGTTGCATTAGTTATTCTCACTGATTGTGTAACTACATCGACTGGTCAACTTTTGAACTGGCTTCCCATTCTGATGTGGAGCAGACATTAAAGACTGGCTTCTCTTAGATAATGCTGTAAATAACATTAAAAGATTTTGACCTCTGGCAAAAGCATGTTTTTTCACTTTTAACCTTGGGGTGCACAAGCAGTATTCCTGTAACCCATGAGAGTTTGCCACATAGGAGTTTAACTAATAGAAACACTGTTCAACCACCAGCAATCACTAGATCATCACACACACACACACACACACTCACTAAGTTATCTTTATGAACACTAAAGACATTTCATCATATTTCATTTCATATTTTTATTATTGATGATTCTTCCCTGTACTCTTCATTCTTATTGGCTAATCCTCTGTGTCACTTGTTTGATTATTGATTATGCTGACGTTTTTTTTGTCATTCAGCTCTGCATCTACAGAGTGTTGTTATCTCTGTGTTACATTTAAGTCTGTGGTGTTTTCCAGATAAACATCAACAGGAAAGTATGTTGGTATATGTATGGTATTCCTAATGCACATACAGACACACACTGTACATGATTCAACTCACACAGCAGTTGATATTTTGACATTTTAGGTTAATCCTATGACATTTTTGGATATTTAAATCATGGCCCACATATTGGAAACTTTTTTGTGTGTTTGCCCAAGTCTTTGTGGGGAGATGGGATGGTATATCAAGGTGTTTCCATGGCGATAAGGGTAATGTGTCAGGGTCCCTAGAGTTTAGGCCTGGAAAGGTCCTGACTGATAAGCAGAATGAAAAAGTCAGCAGTTTGGCCAGTGCCATCCCATCCCTGTTTTCGCCCCTCACCGTCTTCTCCTCTCCAATCTTGTCTTCGGTCTCTTTCTGTCCTCCCCCATCTACCGTCTTTCCTCCTTTCCACCTGCTACCTGCTAATACCTCACCCTGCTATTTATACCTGTGTCTGCAAATGCCATCTCTTTCATCCCCCATTATTCTCTATTTACCTAATTTTTCTCTTGTGTTGATATTATGCTCTTTTTGACATTTATTTTCACCCTGTCCTTGCTTCCCATCTATTAGAGCCTCACTTATCCCTTTTTTTACCTTCATTTATTTCACGCTTTTGCTCTGAGTGTGTGTGTGTGTGTGTGTGTGTGTAGAGTTAGAGAGAGACTTAAAACCCATCTAAATGTGGAAAGCCAGTGTTAGATGTTAATAATTCTCTTGAAAGAAAGTAATAATTTTTTTATGCTGCAAACCTCTGTTTGAAGTGAATGTTGGAATCGAGTCAGAGAATAGAATGTAAGTTAAGAAAATAACTAATTAGACGGAAAATGTGAAAAATGTATAAACAGCATTTTATATTGTTGCCATTTAAAATGTTGTGTGGCGTCTTACGTTGTGATAGATTATATTTTCCTGTGTTTCGTAGGTGAACACACTCTGTTTGGAGTTGGAGGGGACGCGCTCTGACAATGCAAACCTTAAGCATGAGAGCAAGCTGGTCATGACTAATGTCACCTGCTGGATTACTGAACAAAAGTATGACCACACTTACTTTTCATTACTTTTGCATATGAAAAACTATGCGTGCAGTGTATTTTTTCATGGTCCATAACCACTGATTTTGCATTTAGTGTCCTCTTATTAGTGCTACAAAAGACTACTGTTAAACTGGCAGGTGTTTATTTCCTCATAAAAAATCTTACATAGTGTAGTTTTAAAGTTCAACATTAGATTGCAGAAGTTTGTCTTCTCCTCTCAGAGCTTCCAACGAGAGCCTCACTGCCCAGATGAAGGCCCAAAACAAGGTGCTGCTCATCGTCACTGAAGAGAAGAAGTGAGTATTTATTTCAGCGTGAGAGTTCTCTGTACACTAGTTTATCAGTGAGTGAATTTTTGTTTGTGTGTGGTCGTTTGTGTGTGCGCACAGTATATTCGTTTACTTAAGGTAGGGGAAAAAACAGCTCAGCTAACCGCCACACCTGCAAACTAGGTCACCTTTCCCACCAGCGTGATTATAGTGCATGTGTGTGTGTGTGTGTGTGTGTGTGTGTGTGTCTGTTTCTGTGAAGCTTGTGTTGCACGTGTTGGAGTGATTCATGTGGACTCTGACAAACCCGCACCTGACAGTCATTCTGCATGTCTGCATCATTATGAATCACACACACACACAGGCACCTGTACATACACACATGGGCGTGACATATTCCTCTTCCCAGAGATCAAAGCGGTCTAGCCGTCTTCTGTCATCCCACCCCCCTGCGGTGCCATACCTCCCTCAGCCCCGCCCAGCAGCACCACAACCATCTGTGTCTGCTGTTTCCTCTCTCTCTCTCTCTCTCTCTCTCTCTCTCTCTCTCTCTCTCTCTCTCTCTCTCTCTCTCTCTCTCTCTCTCTCTCTCTCAACTTAGACTGAGTGTGTGTG
>JAVQJL010076123.1:0-16298 GCA_036024295.1 Nannoperca obscura
TCGCTCGTTTTTCCTGTTCTTTCTCCCCTTTTTTCTTTTTTCTCTCGGTAGGGTCCTAAAGGGGGTTCGTCGTACCCGAGTGCCATGGCGGACGTCCCCACGAAGCTTCCCCAAACCAACAGCAATATTCAAACATTCTAAATGTACCATGTTCAATAAATCCTTTAAACGTATCACATGGAGGGTGTGTTCCTTGTTAGTGAAACAAACATTGCAAAGAAATGATCAACGGCAGGTGCTTAAGCTTATATTTATTTATTTTTTTAACATTCTGGAGCAGCACAATGCAACAAGCTTTAAACACAAATCTGACTTATCACCTTTAAAAAGTTGATGTGGTGGATGTGTTGGCAAACAATTGCCTAGTTACCCACTGAACAAATACAGAGCAACATTAGCCTTGTTTTGGAGTCCTGTTTGTGTCCACCTGATGAGTCAAGTTCAATATTCACTCTCCCTTTAGCTGTGGTTTGTCTTTCTCCAACTCCTGACAAACTTTGTGTGTTTCAGTACTGAGCAGGGGGTGTACGGATTCATCGGAGCTTCTTTACTGAAAACAGCTGCCTGCTGCTGCTGAAAATGTGGCTGAGAGTGGTGAGAATGAACCAAAGCAGTAAAGTTGTGGGCTGTCAAACAAAACAAGCTGGAAGATGCCAAAATGCTCCATAGAGCTGAGGGAAACTGCAGAGTGATAACTGTTGGTTGGTTTGTCACTAGGAGCTTCAACTTTAATATTATACACTGCAATTTGATTCATTATTAACATATTGGTACGGGCAGCTTTAATAATCCAGGGTTCACCTTTATGTGGATATTTTAATTGATTCATTAAATTACCAAACTAAAAAGTAACATATCAAATGAGTCAAATACTGTCAGTTTTGCTGAAGGGCAATGTCATTCAGCTAACTTACCTTAGCTCCATTTAAATGTGTATAATAGAGCTGAGCTGTAATTGTAAATATGGTTCAGTATCACAAATGTATCCAGCAAATGACGTTACAAGGCTGCATACGGTTGCACTTTACAGTAGCACACTGCTTAAAGGTGTGATTTTGGCATCGCTACTATACGAGGTTGGATGTGAGTTCCCACTTGCAGAGTTGCAGGCTGTGTCCTTAACACGTGTTGAGATTAGTATGAGGATTTGGAGAGAGGGAGAGAAAAAATAGAAAATTTTGAAAATAGCTGTCTGGGCACCAAATCATTTACATAGATCCATATTTCTGTAGTGTTTTCATGTTCTTCAGAGCCTCTTTAACACCAGTTTTAGCTGCTATCATTTATTTCCATCATGGTGTCCTTCATTCACCACTTTCCCTCATCCCGCTTTTGCTCAGTCTCACTTCTGTCGCTCACTCACGTTCTCACCTCTTGTCTTTCTCTCCTCCTTCTCGGTCCTCTCTTTCTCTCACTAATCCCCCCCCTTTCCCTCCACAAATTTCTCATCTCCCTCTCTCACCCACACCTCCCCACCCTCACACTCTTACCCTCTCTGTGTCTCTCTTTCCCCCCCCCGCTCGACCCAGCTGCTTCTCACACCTCTATCTCACAGGACAGAGAGACAGACAGTGAGACAGATAGGGGAAGGCTGGTGACCGAAATGAGAAAGACAAACGGAGGTGAGACAGAAACAGAAAAAAAGCTAACAGGAGGGGATCAGAGAAAGTGAGAAAGCAGGGTGTGAGAGAAACAGCGAGCTGTGCATAATATCAGAGAAAAGGTTTGGGCCTCATTTCGCCTCCTCCATCGTTCCCTCACTCCAGGAGCACTAAGCTTTTGTTTCCCTTCCCATTGCCATAGTAACCATTGGCAATTTCACATCAGAGCCACATGCCCTGCTGACCGAGAGCTAGCTACAACCCGAGGCACTCGCCTACACACACACGCAAAAAGGCACACACTCACACACATACACAAAACACAGCTTGTCCTGTTGACCAGCTGTTCGCTAAAGCCTTGAGGCAGCAGCCTACACATCAAAACTTCATCACCACATTCATCCTGAGCATCTTCAACGTCAGTGCTAATGTTTTTTTTTTGTACACTATGAAATACCGCCCACGTTCATTCACATTAGATATTGTTTATACAATTAAAGGAAAGCAGACGAAACAAAACGGAAAGGCTCCATGTATAAAATCTAATGTCTAGTATCATTTCAATATAATCAAATCAGATTCTGATTTTGATTGCGTTGATTCATTTAGGTTCTTAACAAATCGTGTTATCGATCTTCTTCTTGTATTCTAGCTTATCCTGTACAGGGTTGTCAGGGACTGGAGCCCGTCCCTGCACACACTGGGAAACACCCTTGATTAGGGATGGGAACTGAGAAGATTTTATTGAAACCAATGCCATTATTGGTCGGATTCTTTTCAATTCCCTTACTGATTCATGATCAGTTTTCTGTGTGGGACAAAATGTGTTTATCTATTTATTTATTTATTCTCTCTGAGTCTGAACAGAGTGTAGAAACATGCATGCATCCAACTAACCTCTAGGAAAATAGATAACCTGCCAGAATTCTGGTTGTTCTACTGTTGAGAAAGGGTGCAAACCTTTCACTACAGATTTTGTAACTGCACGGTGACACTCGTTCACCCTTTTTCCGCAAATTTTCCCTCCCTGTGCAAAAAGCGTACAATGGTTTTGCTGGCTGGGCGAGTCGAGCTGGTTGTAGCCTGAGTGCTAACGTTAGCTGCAATATAGGTGAGGATGGAAACGTGGTGACGTAGTGACTATTAGTAGGGCTAGTGGATGAACTTCTGTAGACAGTGAACATATTGTTGACACAGTCTCAATAGCTTCTCTCTACTGTTCTATTTACCTCCCCGTTGCCCAAGCAGGCAAGAAGGGAACATGCAAACTCCACGCAGAGATGTCCCAGCTACCCAGCAGATTTGAACACAGCACCTTGTCACCAATGAATACTGTGCTGTGCAGAAAACTAAGATGATGGTGATAAATTGTCATATGTTATCATCATCACATACAATGAGAATGAGGTTGACATTATGTTGAAAATGTAGGCAAAGGCCAATGAATAGGCAACCCTAGCTTACAAAGATTGCAGAAATTGTCATTCCGAATTTTCCTAAACACGGTTTTGTTACGTTTCAAGAAATGAAACTTGAAATGTTTGAATCTTGAAATCTTGAAATGAATCTTGAAATGTTTCATTGATTCTGCATTATTCCTGATGAACAGGAATGTCATGTTTGCTATTTACTGTGTTACAAGCAATTACAATTCATGTAATGCGTCAAATTAAATAGTAATTGGAGCTGAAAATACCCAAACACATTCTGTAGTATTCAGCAGTTTTCATTAAAATAAATAATATTAATCAAAAACTTTCAGATTTTTCCACTTTCCCTGTTTATCCAAACATTGTCTATGTTGGACTTTTCAATTGTTTTTTACATCTAAACTTTCCTTCTGCCAAATCAAAGGTTATAAGTGTTGAGACGTAGTGGAAGCGCCTGCTTTTTCACTTACAGCCAGACCAATAATGGATTTCAACTTTGGAAGAAGGCTCCCAAATGTTGCAGCATCCTACTGAGCTCAGCACGCTGGGGCTTGTGCCAGATGGTCAAGATGTCTTGAGTTTGGATCTGGCTCACAACTGTCTGCAGAGCAACACAGAAAACAAACAAAATCCTCTGATCTTTCCTTTCCTGGAAGAGCCAGCATGGTGGACATGACCTTGAAAGCACATCTATTACTTCTCCCATCTTCACTTCAGTCTTCTTTTTTTAATTTCCATCTACCTTTTGTCCTTTTATCTCCACCTCCCTGGAATTTAAATATGCAGCATGGAGAAGCATCAGAAATGGGTTTGACTCCTTATGATCTTAACAGTAATATATGATCTCTCTGTTCAGCCTTTTCTCCTCAATCTGCCATTTTCACACCCTGTTGATTTACACAACATGCCTTTATCTTCATTGCTGTCCCTTTCTCTAGCATCTCCCCCTCCTCCACCTCTCTCTACATCTGTCAGTTTTTCTCCCATCCCTCCATCCTTACCTCCACCCAGTTTCCATCCACTTCATGGAAGAGAACACAGAACGGGTCCGACTTGGAGGCTACATCTCGGTCCAGCAGGCTGGCTGCGGTGACGGACAGCTCCACCCGGGTGACGCAGTGAGGTGTGACACTGCGCGTCTGGCCCTCGGTGGCCGAGCCTAGGGTGTAGGCCATAGTCTGAGGTCACAACTAATCACCCTGGAGGAAAGAAAACACAGGGAAATACGTAAAACTTAAGTTTCATACGTGCCCACACACCATCCCACACTGGTTGTTTCTTGGCTGACCATGGGTGACCTATGAAATCTTAAAACAGTAAAGTTGCACATTTTTTACATTTGGACAAGTTCTTAGTACCTGTGGCTGAAAGTAGAGTGTGGAATAGACAAACCACCTGAGAGGGAAAGATATAGTTTGTTAACCAATAAAACAACTAGTCAAAGTCTTACTGCGAAGAGTCTTCAGCCATGCTAGCCATAAGGCTGTACTTGGCACAATGCTTCTTTGAGCCAACATGCTTATGTTTAGCAGGTACATTGTTCATTATGTTCACAATCTTAGGTTAGTGTGTTAGCATGCTAATTAGCCACAGTAAACACACTAAAGTACAGCAGAGGATGGTGAGAATGTCACTAGTGCAGGTTTTAGTCATAAACCAAAGTATGAGTCTAGGGCTGCAACTTTTTGCAAAATCTGCCGATTATTGTTTTTATTAATTGGTTAACATTAACATTAGAACTGTGAAAATGCCCATCATAATGTCCTGGAGCACGAGGTGATGTAATTTAATGTCTGAGAAAAGCTGAGAATTGCTGCTATTATTAAAGTAGGTGGCAATTCTTTTTTTTTTTTTATCAACTTATCAATGAACACAATAATCATTTTGAATTTCTTGATGATAAAAGGTTATTGCAATTGATTGGGAACATGGCTAGAGGAAGTCACGGGGTCAGCCAAATCATTAGACTTTGTCCTCTGGTGATCATGAATGGCTGCACCGACTTTCATGTCATTACATGGCTGAGATATTCCAGTGTGGACCAACGTGTTGGACCGACCAACAGGATTACCTTACGTCCAGGTCTTGTGTAACTCTAACAATTTACAAGAGAAAGTGTGTGTTATGTGTGTCTCCCACTGACAGCCCGCAAAATCATAAATGACTGGAAACACCACTGCATAGAGAAAATAGGATGGTACAGTAGCAACCCACTGGGTGTCCGTATCTGTTGCCAGGCAGAGTGTGCATTTCCCTACAGATATCAGGGGTTTACAGCTGTGCACATCACAAAATAATGCAGCCCAAAGAGATATACATTTCTTAAATTTAGGCAACATTTCAATGTTTACTGCTTTCAGAAGTATAATATATGTGTATATTTATATAATATAAGAAGAAGAAAAAGTACACCACTTGCAAATAATCAGTAGATCACAATTACAAAATGTCACCTGTGGTTTTACAATCCTAAAGACTTCATATACTGTTTAGCAAGAAATACCCACTGAGGAAGAATTAAACACAGGTGTAGACACACACACACAGAATGTGAGGCCTGGGCCATGCAGGATGACCCACGTGTAGGTCATTGCTGCCCTCTGGAAACCTCAACCCCAACCCCAACCATATCCAGTATTAAATATTACAAAAACTGCATCACACACACACACACACAATGCCCTGAGCCCAGATCAAAGCCATCGCAGAACTTTCAAAATGGAGAAACCTTAGGAAAGGAGTGGAAAAAAAACTACAAAAAACATCACGTCATGTTTGAAATGATTTCCTGGACGCCTTGAGGAGAAATAAACCTTGTGTCCATAAATGTGGATTTGTTCTCAGAGCGGCAAGCTAAAAGGATGCTGGTCTGTTGCTAAGATACTAATGTGTCATAACCCGCGTGCTCCTGCCACTCCCGCTCCTATGATGTCACACTGGTAGTGGTGATGTACTGAAAATACCAGTGGAATGTTTTCATTCATTTTAGTCGGTCATTCATAGGTGGTGAAAAGCTTGTTTTGACTGGCTGAAATACGTTTACTCATTCATTCATCGTTCATGGGTAATTGATGGATGTAATAAAATGTGCTCATAAAAATTAAAGACAACAAAATTATCTGCACCTACCATTATCAGACACTGCTTACACAACCCATACATTATGTTACAGTGCACTAGGGCAGGTGTTAAAGTAAAAGGGGAATTACTTATTTTATCAGCATTTTAGATATATTTGATCAAGAATGATTATCAGAGCTGATATCAGGAGAGAAGAATTACATTTTTACTGCACACATGGTTGGTGCTGTATTTTTTTCTGGCAAACAACAGTGTGTTTTTCCCAGCATGTGTTTTAGTTTGATAAGGTAGAAACAAGGGATGTCACCCAACTTTCAAGGCTGCAGGCAGGAAAAACATCATGTTAATGTCTTCCTGCTGTACCATCTCTGCTAGATATTATTTACCACAGCTGTAAACAACCTGGACTTGCTATTACTGTAAGAACATATCACCTCCCTTTTAATGTGTCATAACATGAAGACCATTCACACTTTGTGTGTAGGAGAGTAGAGCAGCAGTGAATGTTTGCGTGCATTCCAGATATGCATTGACTATACAGCAGGGTGATACAACAAGAAACAGCCAAACTACAGTATGGCAGCCCTGTCCCAAATCCAGCATGGAAGCTGTTTCATACAAACAAAGTGAGCTCTGCACATATTCATTAAATCTAATCACACGTGCTGCCTGCCATATCCGCGTCCAAGTGACCAATGGAAAATGAAGTGCAGACTTTAAACAGTAATTATTTAGACAGGTGTCCATTTAAGTTGAACCTGAAGTCGTGAGTTCCAAAAACAGCTACTCTTTCTTTCATACACGCACAAACACACACAAACGCACTTCTGTGTGCGTCCTTTGATATTCACCCTACATGCAAGGTGTTCAGCATGAAAAAAAGCCACATCCTTCCTTTTCTCCCTCTAACCAGGAGGCTGGTTTGATTGTAGCGTCTAACTGTTAGATCTGTTCAAATAAAAAAGAGGAACACAATGTGAAAACTGATTTCACACTCACCTCAGCAAACGACGTCCAACTTCTCCGCCGCTTTTCAGGTGATAAATTCTTGAATTACTGCGCACAGTGAGGAGAAATACAATCCCCCAAAGCTTTTTTTAAATTTTATTTTATTTTATTTTTACCAAAGAGTGAAAATTGAAGTTGCTGTTGCCATTTTTATCCCGAGTATCCTGAAAGGCGCAACAGTGTGTGAACGTAATTCATCCTCGCAGCCACCTGGACTGTGCTCTCGCTGCCCAACGCCGCTGATGGACGGAGCTAAATCAAGCTAACGGGACTAGCTTACAACCGGAAGTACCGCGAGTTCTTGTACAAAATAAAAGCGCCACTGTCAAGCGGATTCCAGGCGCTTCCGTCGGAAAGTGTTTCATTTATATACATATGCACACATACACCGATTAGCCACAACATTATGACCACTGACAGGTGAAGTGAAGTGTCAGTGGGTGGAATATATTAGGCAGCAAGTGAACAACAGTGATGTGTTGGAAGAAGGAAAGATGGGCAAGCGTAAGGATGTGAGCGACTTTTACAAGGGCAAGATTGTTATGGCTAGACGACTCGGTCAGAACATCTCCACAACTGCAGGTCCTGTGGGGTGTTCCCGGTCTGCAGTGGTCAGACTACCAAAAGTGGTCCAGGGAAATAAAACCGGTGAACCGGCGACAGGGTCACAGGCGGCCAAGGCTCATTGATGCGCGGGAGGAGGCTGACCCATGTGGTCCCATTCAAAAGATCATAGATCAAGATCATAGAGAGGTGTCAGAACACAAAGTGCATCGCAGTTTGTTGCATATGGGGCTGCGCAGCCGCAGACGGGTCAGGGTGCCCTTGTTGACCCCTGTTCACCGCTGAAAGCGCCTACAATGTGCATGGAGCGATGGCAGAAGGTGGCCTGGTCTGATGAATCATGTTTTCTTTTACATCATGTGCACGGCCGGGTGTCTGAGTGTCGCTTACATGGGGAAGACACTGCACCCGGATGCACTATGGAAAAAAAGCCAGCTGACATAGGCATGTGATGTTTTGGGCAATGTTCTGCTGGGAAACCTTGAGTCCTGCCATTCATGTGGATGTTACTTAGACACATACCACCTACCTAAACATTGTTGCAGAATAAGTACATCCCTTCATGGAAGCTTTATTCCGTAATGGCAGCAGCCTTTACAGCAGGATAATGTGCCCTGCCACACTGCAAACATGGTTCAGGAGTGGTTTGAGGAACACAACAAGTTCAAGGTGTTGACTTGACCTCCAAATCCGAAGTCCGATCCATGGAGGCATCACTTCGCAGCTTACAGGACAGAAACCACAGCACAGCTTCAGAGGATCTGGTGGAGTCCATGACTCGACGGGTTTTGGTGGCAAAAGAGGGACTTACTTAAAATTCGGCAGGTGACTCATATACTCATATACTTTCTGTGACTGTCATATCCTATAGTGTTTTTTTTATTGAGCATTTTCGGCCACCTACTTCCTTAATATATTATATATTTACAGTTTAAAATGTATGGAGCTATTTTTGTTTCTTTTTTATGCAGTCAAAAAAATTGTTTGAGAGAGAAACTTTCCACACTTTTGCTAGGTCCCGCCCACGGAATAAAGCGGAACCGGAAGCACAACTTTTAGTTTTGCAAGCAAAACTTTTAGATTTGCAAGCAAAGCTTTAGGGTTCACAAGCAAAGCTTTAGGGTTTGCAAGCAAAAGTGTGGAAAGAATCTCTGTCAAACCATTTTTTTGACTGCATAAGAAGAAACAAAAATGGCTCCAAAATGCACCATTTTTAATATATCGTCATGCATTGTCACTGCCCTGCACACTGTATATAACATGTAGCTATAGCCTAAATGTATATACTGTACACAGTGTTGGGAAGGTTACTTTTGGAATGTAATAGGTTACAGATTACTAGTTACCCTGTTTAAAAAGTAATAAGTAATGTAACTATATTGATTACCTCATTAAAGTAATGTAACTTATTACATTTGATACATAAAAACCCGGTCTGTTCTTTACCTTCATTTGATCAGCTTTGTGGTCCTGTCCTTAGTTGTTATGTCTGTTCCTGTGTAAGCATATTAAGAGTCAAATTCCTTGCATTTCTACACATATTTGGCCAATAAAGCTGATTCTGATATTCGAAATTGCAATAGAGTCGTTTCTGTAATATTAATATCTGTAAAATGTATATAGGAATTTGTCGTTCCACTGGACACTCTTGTGGTTAATACAGGTATTACAGCTTGTTCATCACTTTACAACATGTGGTGGAATAAGTATTAAGATCATTTACACAAGTAGTCATCACCAGCTTTAAAATGTACCTAATGTAACAAAAGCAAAAGTACTTATTGTGTAGCAGAATTACATCTTTTAGTGTAAGATTATGACATGTTATGTAAAATATTTGCTAATCAGGTTAGCAGGGACTATGATTGACACTATGGATGTGTGGTCAGGCAATGAGACACCGGAAGAGTCCACTTCATTTATGGTTTATTATAGATGAGCAGGTGGGAGGGTGGGGAAGGCCGGCACCAATCAATGTGGTTTTATTCCTAAACAGACAAGAACTAACACAATGCACAATCATTTTAACTTAACATAAATAACTCAAGCATCAAGATACTGCAAAGATAAATGTGCTAAAAGCAGAGAAACTCACGTTTTCATACAATCATTGCCAGTAGACCAGGCTCTGATCAAGTCTGACTTCTTCTTCCTGCTCCTCCTCAGACAACTCGTCTCCCAGCCCTGCTCTCTCGTTACACATATCTGCACATATACAGTATGTACAATGTAGTGGAACAAAAAGTGCAATATTTCCCTCTGAAATGTAGTGGAATAGAAGTAGAACGTGAAGTACAACACTCATTATTCATATGGAAATGAGGGAAACAAGTTAATGATGGATGTTTGGAGTACAATTCTAAGAACTACAGTATCATTAGAGCCTAACATTCAGCCATGAAACATCAGGGCTACTGTGGGTAGTGTGTCAAAGTATTTTGTTAATGTGCATCTGAATCCTTAATACATGAAAGGAGCAGAAACTGCACCGCCAGTCTTGACCACAAGAGAGCGCCAGACCAATGGGAGTCCTGGGAGCATGTGTCTGAGCAGCTGCCAGTTCAGCTGCTGTTGGCCAGTAGCCAGGATGAAATAAGAGTGGGTCACAAAACACCCTTTATGCAAAGTGTTGGAAACAAGTTGACTTACAGTATGTACTCCAGAAAGTAGAGGTCACTGACATGTCATCGTGACTAAATAAACAGCAAAGTCTGTGACAATTCACAAACATGGGAAGTGTTGCACTTTCACCTGTGGAAACAAGGCTACATGTGTAAAATGCTGTATGTGTATGTGAATTCTACTCATCACTGCTTTGTGAGGAGGCAGATGAAAGAGCAAAAAGCCCACTGAAAGAATATGTGAGTAGTTGTGTTACTCTGGTAACATAGTGTCTATGAGAGAAGTGGAGTGAAAGAATTAAAAACAAAGTTTTGTGGCAAGTTGTTAAGGAAAGAAAGAGAGAAAGAAAAATAAAGACCAAAACTCAATGCAGTCTTTTTTTTTTATTGTCATAGAACATCTCAGTGCAAGTCAAAATGAACGAATATCAAGGATGGAGACAATTCTGTTATGTGAGAACTCAAACTTCAACCTGAGCACAAACTTTAAAGAGCAATGGAACTGAATGAACTGGAAAAGCTAAACGATGCACAGAGAAACAGGAAAGGAAATGCTGTGCATTATTTTGAGTGCATCCTTAACATCATCAAGAAGCCAACAAGAAGATGGAGAAATCACAGTGGTAACAATCTGTAATTGTCAGTGTGGGCTGTTCCCATTTCTGCCATGAAATATATGCAATTGTAATAACAGTAGGAACATCTATAATTTACTTAGATATGAAATTACAAACAAAATAAACAACGTGATGAAGTCTTTTGATGATAACAGCAAAAATAAATACGCAATCTGGATAGAGACCACAACCTAAAATGAGCATAAGAGCAAATAGCGAAGGGGTCCTCCCTCTCAACTCTTGTTTACTGTGAGTTAATGATTTATTGTGTTTTCACTCATGTGGCCTCTAATGTTTGTAAACACATTACAGTGCAAAACGACTCAAGTGTTTTCAGAGTCTGCGTACATTGTTTCTTTCTTACTGCCAAACTTACAGGACACAAATAAAGTCCATACAGCATGGCCTCTAGGTTCACAGTGTGTGTGTCAGCGGGAAGAACAGTGACAGGATGAGGAGTTGTCATATCATTAACCTCATCACAGTCTTACAGAACTTTGAGATCTGCCAGCCTCCTGACAGATGAATTACATTTACCAACAGCTGCCAATAGAAAAACACAGTACATCATCTCATACAGCTCCAAAGTAACACAAAATATCTCTGTTGTCAGTATAGTAATAGTAAATAATAATTTATCGTATCACATAGTAACACACTCTGTTCAATATATAATATCATAAGGTTGTGTGTCCTGTCCAGAGAAGACGTGTCTCATGTGTAGAGGCACTAGCTACAGCTCAACACTCAGGTGTTATTTTTGTTAAACACCCAAGACGGGATCGCCACACCCACCGTGAAGGACCACCACCACACTGTCAGCTGAGCACGCCAGTTTCCCACAGTGAAACTAGAGGCCAATAATCTAAAAAATAGATGTTTCTTTTCTCAAAAATTCAAATGTTCACCTACACATTGTTACCATGTGCAGCTTGTACGTAAAAAAAATTAAGACTCTTTCACACACACACACACACACATAAATGAGCTCTCTCCCACATAGTAGTCTTTTAACTATTCCTATTATATTGCTGCAGTCATCGGATCCCATTGGATACACAACCGACAAAGGGTTTTAAAGCACAAAATGTGATATGGAGATCTTAATTATTTACTGTAAGATCATTCCTCATGCTCCTCTGATCATACTGCAGGGTAAACACATCATGTTAATATGTGGCTAGAGTGCTATCGTAGCGTGGCAGGGATTCACCTCGGCAGATTCTGATGAGCTGGGACGTTACTGCTCACTGCCACCGTCCAAGATCAGATGGATGAGAAATTCAGCCTCCTGTCCCTCAAACTGAGCCTCATGGCTTCACTGGAAGAGACTTGGTTCCTCCACAGCCTGAAAAGCACAGTGGTGGACAATTTAATATTATAATTATTTAATATATCCCAATGTTCATATATATTTTTAAACCAAGTAGACAACAGGCATTAACAAGACATTATAAACTGTGGTCAAAAAAACAGCAGGTTTACCTGATGAGCTGCAGAGCAGGACACAACTGTAAAGCTCTAACCAGAGCCTTGGCTCCAAAAACACTCACATTGTTTGACTCCAGACTGAGGGAGAGAAACACATTCATACATATATACCGTTTGATTCTCTTTAAGTGTGTGTGTGTGGGGGGGACACATGAGTCAACTGAAGGAGGAACTCAATCTAAACCTACAAGAGCACATTTTATTGATTACAGTCAAGGCAAAAAACTAAACAAAACAAAAGACAAAGTGGACAGAATTACATTTTTTTTTCCAAACTGAAAAATAAATAAAGATGAAAAAAATGGTAAAGCTACAGGAATGAAACGGATTCCCAAAATTAAAAAAAGGAAACAAAAAACAACTCCTAAAATCGTAATAAATTTAAATCAATAAATAAAAGACAGTGTTGAGTATGTGTGTGTGTGTGTGTGTGTGTGTGTGTGTGTGTGTGCGTGCATGTGTGTTCACAAACTCACTCTATGCTGGTCAGCTTCTGGCAGAGAGGCATAACTCTGGCCAGCTCCACTGCCACTTTATCACCACAGTTATTCCAGCCCAGACTAGAGACAGAGAGAGAGCCACAGTCGTATTTTCGAACAAACAGTACCTCTTAAGATTTAGATCAGACCTTACATCAGAAAGAATCATGTTAATGTCCCATAAAGGTTGATGCCATGTATACGTGGCTTAAAGCTGCTTTTGGGCTCTGCCACACCAGGAAGGGGCAGAGTAAGATGTCTTCAGACGTACTTCGATGCCGCCACGGCTTCTTGGCATTTCTAATCACTTAGAAGTGCTTAGTTGTCACTAATAAAAGTTTTTTTTTTAATCTTACCCCACATCCTGTATGAGGGGACAGTGGGCCAGACTGGCAGCCACAGCACACAGCTCTGGAGTCCCGACAGAGGTCAAACTGTTTGATCATAAAAGAAAAAGAAACGTTATTTAATATAAAAGCAATAATCAGTAAATCTACAGAATAGTAGGAGGAGTCTTACAGAATCTTGGTGAGCTTCTTCATGCACATTATTGCTTTGGACAGACTCACTGACCCTTCAAATCCAATACGGTTTTCTGAAATACTAGACACACGTATAAAGAACATTAACCCCAGGATAAGTCTGGCAAAAACCATACATGTCAAATGAGAAATTAAAGAATGCGTGTGTGACTCACTCCAACACAGTGATGTGTGTCAGTGATGGTAGAACAAGGGCCATTCTGGCAGCAGTGAGATCGCCCAGACTGTTACTAGACAGACTGGAAGACAGCACAAACAGATATTTTCAATTCAGTAGCGATTTAAATTTGCAAAAGGAAAGACATTTCATTAGTATTATTTTCTTTAACCAACACACACACCATGCAAATAATAGTGTAATAAATAATACAAAATACAGCTAAAAGAAAGAAGACAATTTAGAAGACTAGAAGTGTTTACATGTGCTAATAAAAAACTGTTGATTGGACCAAAATGCTTAAAAAAGGGTTCTCCGCGCACCTTCCAGCAGTGTGAAGCTGAGAAGCACCTGTCAGGTTGAGGACAACACATTTCCAGTGGAAAGAAAAAGGGTCTGGAGGACACTGATGCACTGACAGAACAGGTGGTGACAACTCTCTGCTCTGCTGGGAGGCATATCAGATTCACAGTTGAGCCTTTTGGCCTAAATGAACAACTGGAGTGGTTGTGTTTCCTTTCATGTATTACACTTAATGAACACAGCACTTGTCTGTGTTTTATTGTCTGTGTGGATTAGATTAGATAATTACAGATAGATTATTATAATCATTGCTATTTTTATAGTTTTCTTCTTTTGAAGTTGGAAAGGTACAAGGCGTTCTGGGTTTGGGTCAGAGGTATATGTCATTTAGTGTGGATGGTCCCTATATGTTGTGTGTCGTGTGTTGTGTTTTTATGTGGACCCCAGAAAGAACAGTTGCTATGGAGATCCAAATAAACAAATGATAGTGCATGTGGCACACATTTGAAATCCTCCACGTCCATTTGTTATAGAGCTTTTTTAACCCTGCTTGAACATAGTGCAAACGTGAATAAATACATGACTTTACAATACATGACTTTTGCAGGTCACCTCTAACACAGTGTGTCAATGATTTTCCAAATCAGCATTTACAAGCCGCATATAAAAAATGGCACTGTGTCCTTACTGGAGCTCCTCCAAGTGACTGCAGCTGCTCAAAGCCTCCAGCAGCTTGTCTCCTGATTGGTCGCTGATAAGGTTCTTTGATAGACTGAAAAAGACACACACACAATAAGTGTTTTTTCAATAAGTAGTGTAAGGCAGCATGCATAACTGTCTGCCACAGTGTCCTTTTTGATACTACCATTGGGGGCGCTACAGTTGGAAATGTTTAAATTGAACACATAGTGACCTTACCAGGAGCACAAATACAGCCTCTTCTAATGAAGGAAGGCCACAATCTTAAGCCAAAAGGCTTTGTGGCTGTAAGTCCCACATATGAATAGGAAGAACTTGCTGCCAAGTGGAAACAGCTGTTCCACATAAAGAAGGTGTTGACAGTCCAATTTATGCCAGCCAATAAATGGTTGTCATGTCTTGAGTGATTGTCTCTTCACACAAGGACAATCAAGCAGAGGGCAAACCTGTGATCTTCAGGCACGGCTCAACTGTGCTCTTAAGTTTAGCCAAAAATACCAAAGCAGAAGATTCTGTTACCAGTTAAAATGTTTAAAAAAGGAAAGGGAAATTAAACGATTTATTAAGGAACACATTTATTTGATCTTGTCTTGTCTCTACTAGATAACCGCTGTGTGACTAGTTCACACCAGGCACCAAGCAAAGTGTGAAGAAAGACTGCTGACGAGATCTAAGAAACTCTTTCTACAACTGAACCAAGGCTCTGCTGATATGAATATGTATGTGTATGTATATACATGTATAAAATAAAGTGGAGTAAGCCCACAAGCTGGTCATAACAGCTTGAAAAGACTGAGATCAAGATTATTAAGTAAACAATAAAACAATAAAAATAAATGAAATCAGAACATGCACAGACAACATGGGTATCCCAAACCTTCTGACACATTAATAATAAATTGTTGATAAAAGACCAGGCAGCACTGTAATTTCCTATCACTGGGTTCACCTTCCTGCCTACCTGATCCTCCTGAGCTCCGTCCAGACAGGAAGGAGTCGCGTCAGCTGCTGTATTCCTCCATCAGCCATCCTCCAGCCTTCCAACCTGAGTCGACAAGAGGAAGAAAATGCATCCCAACGTCAGGTAATGTTATAATAGCAAGTATTCTTTAACCCTCTGTAAACAGACCTCCTGCGGGCGGCCCTGAACTTGGTGTGGGATGTCGCTGTTTGCTTAATCCTCTTTAAAGTGTTGTAAAAAAAAAAAGCATTCATTACTTTTGCAGCTGAAATCGAAGACTTCTGTCTTTCATGTCATCATGTTGTACACATGTGTTGATGACATCATTAAGCTGAGTTATGTGCGATGTCGTGACAACACAATGTGGCGCCATGGATGTCCATGGGTGGCAAGGTTTTCATTTATGACACACAGCCATTATGGTTTATTCTCTTACATAGACCATTAGCTGAGGGTGTATTGATTTTAGGGATATGAAGCATTTGAAGATAATCCAGGAAATTACATCATAAAAAGCAAACATACAAATTTTGAAGAAATTTGCCTTTGCACACTGATCAAGCAAAATCTCAAAATCAAAAAAAATGTACACTAACAGTCAAAAGTTTGGACCCACTTTCCCATCCAAGTGTGTCCAAACTTTTGACTGGTACTGTAAATGAGTCATATCTATATTTACAAAGGTCCAACACATAAGTTTATCATATTGCTTGGGCCCTTAAATTATTTTTGGCAGTCATGTGC
>JAVQJL010076130.1:0-22819 GCA_036024295.1 Nannoperca obscura
CCCCCCCCCCCCCCCCCCCCCCCCCCCACCGCCCCCCCCCCCCCCCCCCGCCCCCCCCCCCCCACCCCCCCCCCCCCCCCCCCCCCCCCCCCCCCCCCCGCCCCCCCCCCCTAATTCAACAAAATAATTTTCTTCCAGGGAAGATTAACACTTGATGAGACTAATCACACATTTGGGACCCGTGTACTTTCTAAGGAAACGAGTGCTTTTGATGCTTTACCCTTTGTGTTGGCCGTCCCTTGCACTACTGACCTTCAGTGCTGTGCACATGAGAACTGCCTATCTGGTCCACAAGTAGCATGAAGACGAAGCCCAGGACCAGAGACACTCCGATGCAGGCGTGGAGCTGCTCGTGACTGTGCTCGTGTTTCCCGCTGGCGCTCAGGGCTGTGTCTACTTCCCCCTTCGTCTCGGATGCTTCCACGACTCCGGCCTGGCCGTGGCTGTGGTGTGCACCTGCAGAGACGCAGGACAGGACAGAAAGATGCAGATCCGGTTACTGACACGGCTTCAACACAGAGACAACCACAAACCCACGTCCATGCAAATGATCACAAAACAGATATGTGTTTGACAAAGTTTGTTACGTAAAAGAAACAGACGTCAACTGGTTGAACTTTGCTCTGTTTGAAAAGGATTCAAGCTGTTTTCAGTCTACACATGCAAATGTCCAGAGGTTATATCATATGTCTACATGCGCTGTACATTTTCTAGCGTCCTTCTGGCCTGTGCCACTCCTGAAGGCACTTGAAGCTCTGACAATAAGCCAAAGACATCAATTTTTTGCCTTTATTAGATAACATACAGTAGAGAGCTGACAGGAAATGAAGGAAGAAAATCTGAATGACGTGGTCTGTGTCTTAAACCCCGAGGCCACCTGACCTCAAATCATTTTAAAAGCAGAGCTTTACAGGAGAAGAACCACAAACCGAAGCTGAAACCAGCAAAGTACAAAAGCATTCCAACTAACTATTAACATATGTCAGTTGTCTCATTCGTTTTTAATATATGTACCCAGAGCTACTGGGAAAGCAGTATTGATACTGAGTGAATAAAGTTCATTCAAAAGGAATTAAGGGCTGAAATTCTTTGTCAATTATTCAACTGAGAATATTTATCAGGAAAAAAAGCTGGAAAATCAAATAATTGTTAAAGTCAATACTCAAAAAAGAAAGCCAAATGTACTCTGTTTGCAGCATAACTTTAGTAGACATCACATTTTTGCATTTTGGACTTAACTCATTTTATACATTAAAATATAAAATTTAAAGAAATGCAAATTAGTCACCTATCGTAAAAATAATTATTAGTTGCAGGTTTACTTAAATTAAAGCTGTCTGTCGCTGACTTGCAGGTTTTAAGCAGAATAAAATACAACTTTGCCTTCATCCAAGGGTTTGGGGGGAACAATTTCTGAGCAGTCCTGAAGGAACTAAACTCAGGAAACACTGTTGTATTGAACTCTACCTTCAAGGATTTCTTCATAAAGTGCGTGGACGCCCTCGGGGATGATAACAGCCAGTGCAGTCCCACACAGCAGCCCTGCTCCCAGCACAGTGATCAGCTTCAGCTTTTCCTGGAGACAAACAGAGTCACAGATAAACCTAAAGTCTGAAACAATGAGACAGAGGGTATGATGCAATCAGTCCTTCTGATTAAAAAGGCACTGACAAGAAGAGATTAACACTTAGCTCTGTGTACATTTGTAAACGTAGCTAGTGCCAGAGTTAGCCAAACTGTGCAAGCTTTCAGGAAGCACTTTTCCAACGCTTTGCACACCATAGACTTACCTCTGAAAAGTTGACTGCTAAAGGTATCGTCCCGGCCACATAACATCCCACCAACATCGCAAGAGACAGCAGGCTGATGGAGCTAAAATCGTCCATGACTGCACTTTTCTTTTCGGCTAATCTGCTGCTAAGCTAACCATCAAAACCAACCTCCTCTTAGCTATACTTTAACACGGACTTTTAATACGTGCTCATCGAGTTAAATTACATGCCCCGAACTGCAGCTGCTGGTTAACAATAATAGCTGTTAAATTAATAAACGCCGCTCTTTTAGAGCCAGTTCAGCTCGCTGCCAAACATCCACGTTAACTAAACAGAGACGTTGGAGCCTCCTGGCCTCGGTAACGTTAGCAAAGCTAAGCTAACTAGCGTCTGTAACTGCCCGGCTCTCAAAATCAACAAGTGAGGAGTGTCGACGCGTCAACGTTCATAACAAACACTCGACACGCCGCGTCGCTCCTTCTACATTCAGCTGTCAACAATAATATTGCAACTTCCCGACTTGGTTAGCGGCTAACAGAAGCGGCTAACAGCAGAACGTCCTCTTGTTTGGTGTCGATGAAGAAGTGCTTCCGGGTCACGACTCTTCCGCGAGACCTGTCCACGCAGACCTGCCACGTATCCGGGAGACCCGTCGGAGGAAAGAGTGGAGGTAGTAATGTGACCTGTGATTATGTCGTAACCACAGACAGGCGTAAACAACAACATAAATAACAAACAAGCGGCCGCGGGGAAGGCTTTTAGAAATATGAGTCCAAGCAGTCCCGCCAACCCACCCACTTTGAAGAAGCCTGAAAATCGATTAATTGGACATTTTCCATTAAATTAATTCAACTGTTCTGTTATGTATACTTTTACAGTTCCTCTTTATTGTGGTCTAAAAGGTGATTCATACAAGTTTTTTCTACTTGCCAAATTGTTTTTATTCATCTATGTATTTTTACCTTTTTAACACAAAAAAATATTGGTATCAGTTATGTTAAACTTTGGCTAATAACTAATATTAAATGTACAACTGGAGCCGAGTAAAGTTATTGAACAGAAGTAAACTACACGTGGATACAAGGTTCACTATAGAACAGATAAATCCATATTTAAAAAAAAGTTAGGATGTATTCAATGAATAAAAAAATACTCATAGTATATTTATGAGGTTGTAATGGACTCCATGTACTTTATCAAATCATTACCTAAATAAAATAAACAAATACTTTTTAAATTTACATTAATAATCATGCTATTTGCAAGAATAACATTTGTTATAAAAGTATGTTAACTCAAAGATCACGATTGAAAAGTCACTAATAAAATACTATTTACTACTTATTTTAGTACATAATGCTCCTGCAAGTTATGGTTCATATGGGGAAAATTGTATGTAAATGAGAGACTGCAAATCGCAAGGAATATAGCAAATTTAAAAAAACGTTTCTGAAGCATAATTGCATTTAAAACCAACCAAATGACAAAGAATAAAATAGTTAAAAGAAAGACAAACACTATTTTCTAAAAAAGCATATTTATTAGTTCCACAATGGAGCGGTGCCTCAACATGACCACAGTGAATCAAAGCAGAATGTGTCCAACACGTTGGAGAACAGATGAGTGAAATGCAACCGTCTATTGCCTCAGTAGAGTCAAAGGAAAAAAATATAACCAAAGTTTTATCATGCAGTATGTTTGTGCAAACCCTTTCTGTTAACAGCCTTTCCTTTCCAAACACACACACACACACCCGCACATACAAGGCAGCGGCTCCTTGCTGATGGAATGGAGAGGAGTATACACACACATTTACAGTCCGCCGCACCAGAAAACTGTAGGTGGCAGAACTGTAAGATAAGGAAGTCAGACAGAGAGACGTAGTCTTTATTTCACCAGGCCGATCTTCTTTGCCTCGGTTTCGTAAATCAACAGCCTCCACATTTTAACTATGAAGACTTCTGCTTCTTCATCGAGAACCTAAACACAAACAGGTTGGTTAAACTTTATATCAACCAGATCAATACATCTATGCAATTAATCTGACTGGGTCCTCAGTGGCTCATGTAACTACTGTAAAATAACTGTTGCATTGTTATGGAGTTCCAAGTAATCTGTTCATTAACAGAGTAGCAGGCTAATGTTGCTAACTAAGACTACAGCCATGCTAGCGACTGTGACATTGTACTTTGAGTTAAAGCTAACATGCTCACAATAACAACACTTTTCAGCTTAGTTTAGTGTGCTAGCATGCAAACATTGGCTACTTAGCACAAATGATAAAGTACAGCTGAGGATGATGGGAATTTTGAAGGTATTTGGTGATATAGCAAAGAATCCTACAAATTAAAATGTTGACCTGATGTTGAAACTAGGATAAGAGATCACCGGTAACCATCATGCCTTTGTGATCCTGAACCAAGTTCAACTTACCATAGCAACATCATCAAGAATACCCTGAGGGGTGCTGTGTGCCATCACCTGCGGAAAACATTCATTTAAAATGAGCAGCAGCGAACACAACGAATTCAAAAGACACACAAATAATCATTAAACAAATAAAACTCAGTGACTATTACTAATAATATATATTCACAGCTGTTTGGAGAGTTTCTTCAATTTACGAAAAATAACCACGAACCTTTGAACAGACAAAATCGACCAGCGTGGGTTCTTCCTCGCCGATGTATTCAATAATCTTTTTATTGATCCATGGCCTAATGCGCCGATCCATCAGTGTCTAAAGAAAAAACAATCAGAGAATGTAAATGTAGGAACGGGACAGAATATAAAATTACTGTTTGAACGCTGTAGAATTCATAAAGTCATTCAGATCGTCTCTTTACCGAGTCAACCATAGCCCAGTCCAGAGGGTAGGAGAAGAGCTCAGGCCTGGCTGTGGGGATCTTCTCAATAAGGCTCTTTATGTGCTTGCGTTTCTCCTCTGTGTTGATGCTGCCTTTGCCCCCTGAAATTTCGGCCCCGTCCAGCCCCAGACTCTTGTCGTCATCACCGTAGTCCAGTGGAACCAGCTTCCTCTTGCGAGGCTGCTCATCAGCCTCCTCGTCATCAAACTTGTTGAAAACACTTTCCACAGTCGCCAGCTTCTTTCGCTTTCCGACGCTGAGCTGGCTGGGACTGTTGGTGGCACCTGGAGAAGAGAAAAATCGTCTGTCTGGCACGAAGAACTAACACTGAAGAAGTAGATCCCTCTGTGTCCTTAGCTTGTTACTGTACTCACCCAGTTTGAGACTCAGCCCGATCTTGGGCCGGTGTTCCTCCGGAGGTTGGACCTCAGGAGTGTTCTCGCCTGGAATGATGATGCCGCAGGGAGATTCGTTGCCGGGTGTGATCGGAGTTGCGTTCCCACTCGCAGAGGACACGGAGGGGGCAGTAGTGATTGGTCGCATGATGGGTTTGAGTTGCGGCTTGATCTCTTGCGAGTCCTCGCCATCGAGGTGGTAGTCATCCTCCTCCGCCTCCACATCATCATCGTCCGAATGCTGCTGGGGGGCACGAGGCATCGGCTCTGCGGGCCGCCCGGACCCCCTCTTCTCCCGATCCCGATCCTTGTGGGATTTCTCCTGGTGCACCTCCTCCTCGGGTTCGAGCTTCAGAGGAGGCTGTCGTCTGCGCTCTGCCTCCTCCTCCATCTACACAACACGCAGACATGACACATTAACAAGGACCTCAAATTATTATAAAGAGATGCACCAACATCATTACACGAAACAGAAAACAGGGAAACTCTTCAACATAAAAACTAAACAGAGTTTACGATATGTGCCTGAAATCTACCAAAACAAGAATCAACCACACAAACACACTGCAAGAGCAATCAAATCTTCCAGTTTCAGGTTACACAGGTAACTGTGTTTACATTTACTGTAGTAACTAAAGTCACATATACAGGCAGCAAGTCAGTGATAAAGACGTCTCTCTTACCCCCTGACCTCATTTTTAAGGAATGACATGCATTTCTTATGTGTCACAGAGGATCCTGTGTCAGTTCTTATTTCCTGTTTGTGTCGGAGCAGAACGACAGTGTTGTGACAGGACAGGCAGGCAGATGCGAATATGTCTGAATTGTTTAGTGGTGGAGAGTGACAAGTTTTAGGTACAGAAGACGCTGCTCTGTGACTGTGTGTGTGTGTGTGTGTGTGTGTGTGCGTGTGTGTCTCTGACGTTCAGCGGCGGAAACAAGACTTATTTAGACTTAGGGAAGCTGCCTGGTGTTTGTTTCAGTCGGACTTTGAAATTAATTATTATACATTTATTATTATTATTATTATTATTATTATTATAATGGAAAACTTGGTTCTCCTGATTTCCCCCTACCCTGACAACCAGGTTTAAGTCTTGTTTAAATGACATGTTAAGGAACTTACTGGAGAAGGCAGAGTGTAAGCGGGTTACTGAAGTGCACATGAACGTAAAGATGGACTCACTCTCTGCAGCTCGGCATCAGGGTCAGGGTGACCTTCAGCCAGAAGCCTCTGTCTGATCTCCTCCAGCTCCTCCTTCTCCCTCTTCCGGTCTCGCTCGTCCAATTCTGTCTCCTTTTCCCGGTCACGAAGTCGCTTCTGCAAAGCGCTGCCCCTGAGGATGAGAATGAGGCGTCAAGCAACTACGATTGCAACACATAGTGCAACTACTTCACAATGTGCAGAAAGATAAATCACCTGTAGTATTTTGGATCGTCTCTGTCGTCGTCATAATCTTCAAGGAATTCTTTCAGTCTTTTGGCTTCTTTCATCTGATTTTAAAAACACATACAGCAACAATTAGTGTATCTGTATAAATCCTAAAAGTCATCCTCCACATTATATTAGTATGCAAAACTAATAATCTGGTTTGGTATGTGTTCATGTATACCATTTCACGACGCCTCTCGTCGTCCCTCTCCGTTTCTTTGCTGTAGTCACGAGCCTTCTTCCTCTCTCGGATCTCCCAGTTTTTCAGGCGCTTTAAAAAGACATATAATTCAACCATCACCGAGTCTGAAACAAACTGAAACGTATGTTTAAATCCATCAAAATCAAAATGACGAGATATAATACGCGTACTTCTTGGTAAGCCGCCTCCTTGTCTCGAAGCCTCCTCTCAAGTCTCCTCCGTTCGTACACGTCCTCCTCATCTTCTTCGCGGTCGCGTTTTTTATCTTCTCTGGTCCTCTCTCTGCAGAAAACAAAGGGTCATGTCACGTTGAGATGCAACGATTAGCCGATTAATCAATTAGTCCATCAAAAGGCAGTGAATTGCCAGAAAATGTTAAACATTTGCTGGTTCCTCCTTCTTAAATGTGAGGATTTGCTGCTTTTCCGTCTTTGGGTTTTGGACTGTTGTTGTTTTATAGACTAAATGATTCTTTGTGAAAATACCTCGATCTGCTGCGATCTTCACTGACGTCTCGACTCCTCTCCCTCTCTCGCTCCCTCTCGCGCTCCTTCGTCCTCTCCCGTTCGCGGTCTCTCTCCCGTTCGCGGTCTCGATCTCTGTCTCGGTCTCTTTCCCGCTCCTTGTCCCTCTCTCTCTCCCTTTCCTTCTCTTTCTCCCGGTCACGGCGCTCCCTCTCGCGCTCCCGCTCCTTGTCCCTCTCTCTCCGTTCCCTCTCGATCTCCAGCCGCTCCTTTTCCTTCTTTCCTTTTTCCTCCTCCAGTTTCTGCAGGAGCCCAAAAGGAAGAAAAGGGGAAGAAATGTGTTACTAGATTCTCAAGACCAAAAAGATCATACTAAAATACATAAACACACAGGTTATCCGCACATGATACTGAAAATGATTTTGACTCCCTGGGCCACACATGCTCACATACTGCCATGAATCATTGCCTCGGAGAGGCTGGCTGCTGCAAGTGAGGAAGTCCTCTTAGCCCTGATGTTTCTTCCAGGAAGAGTGGTCCGCTGCTTGAGCAGGTTTAATGTGGATACAACTCAATTCAGGACACACTTACTTAAAGCCAATAATTGCAGGTCAATCTTGAAAAACACTTGAAAATGTAAGATAATCTGGGTTTAAGGAAGGCGTTAGGGCAGGAGTGGAAGTGAAAACCATCTACCAGTAAAACCTTTCTGGTGTTTATCGGCACTTTTTAGCTCTAAACATTTATATTCTTGTATTTTGGTTACATTGAAATGTTATGCATAGGTCATTTCCTGTCCTGGCTCCAGTGTTCAGACCTCCCTTTTATCACGCATGCTAATATTAATGTTTTTTTGTCACATATGTAACAGGTCAACTTGTCCTCGGCACTTACTAAGTGCTCTATGGTGATGAGATTATGCTCTGATGTAATAAGAGGCGATTCCAAAAACAATTCAGCTGTAGGCCAATACGAACTGGTCAAACCACTTCCCGAATCAATGTGCACTCAGGCAAATGATGAAAAGTAACAGATTTGACCTGATGCAAGACATACTGTAGGTCATCATGCATAATGTTTGACATGGAGTTTAGTTAGACTACAGCACCACCATGTAAATGTGATCTTAATAGTGCTTGATGCACTCAGCTTTGCATGATGCCTTGGGTTTAAGGGTTTAGTTCGAAATGGCTACTCAAACTACAAACACACTTAATGTGATATAAAGCCCTTAAGATAGAAGTACTCACAGAGTGCCAAATCAGCTTCGAACCATTAGGTCAACTTGTTCGTTAAGTTCTAACTACACACTTCAGATCACCACTACACAGTGCCCTGGTTTGTTTTTACCTATGGGTGCCAAGTGGATTAAAACAAGCTTAAGCTTAACGTGGCAAGCGGCCCAACTAAGTGAATTACATAATCAGCAACCATGTTTTTTTTTTACATGGTCATCTGAGATGCAGGGGAGCAGCGCCAGACTGCAACGCGAGTGCTCCCCTTCAGCGGGGGGGGGGGGGGTCTGTACACCACAGAGAGACAGACCCGGGAACTAGGAGTATGTTGTATTGCAGACGTTTTGTCTTTACATTGTAATCTTCTGTGGTAAACAGTACACAAGTGCAATACAGGTGGACACCGCTTTTTAACATTTTTACAGCATAACATACGTGAAAGTTGTGGAATGGTAGGAGATACTTATTATGCTGATATAATGTTTGTATTTGCTGAGTTTCATCAAAGAAAAAGGTGAGCGGACATGCCGTTAGACACCAGAGACCCTGTACAGCACCAGACGTCTCTTTCCTTCTGGGCAAAAACTGCACCTTTTATCTGGAATGTAAATCTAAATAAACACTAAATATTGACCATTTGTCCACTTTCTAAGTAGTTGACATAAAAATCATGGCATTTTCAGACCGTTTTGGATCTATTGGTGTGCAACTTACAGGTGATGAACTACGGTTTCAGCGCTTCTCTGCCCCTACACATCCTACAGGCTACGTGTGGGAGGAAAAGCAGGTCAAGTGTAAAGTCAAAATAACCAGGAAGAAGAAAAAAAAAATGTCCAAACGATACCTGTGAAGCAGTTTATCTACTTACAGCTCATCCACATAAATAAAATCAATGACAACTTATTTTTAAATACATGTCTGAAACAAGTCCGATACTGTATTCCATTTTGCCACAAGGAAATTAGTGAAGCAGTCTTACCTGTAGGTTGTCTTCTGGTGTCTCTGTGGCCTCTCCAACCCAATTAATGGTATGAAAAACCTTAACCGAGTCAGGCCCACAGTTCAAACAGACTTCAAACTGGTTTAACAAACGTCTCACAGCTGTAAGTTCAGTGCTGTAGATCTTAACTGCTTTATTCAAAAGAAGTCCTTTTGGAAATGTGGGTCTGACAGCTGTTAAGTGATAAACAAAAATAAAAAGGAGCAAAAGGATGGAAGAGGTCTGAACTATCTGGTCCACGTGGGCTATATAATCTACACTGTAATTGAGATAGATTAGCATTTAGCAACCTTACACCTTGTCACTTAACTGCCTGGCTCTCGTTGTATTGTCCTGTTGTCTTTCCATCCTACAACTTACCTCTTGTTCTAAAATGCCAGTTACGGAAAAATCGCTGATTTAGTGGCTAGTTTGAAACATACGACTTGAAAACAACTAAACCACCATTTCAAACTCTGTCACAGAGGTGGGTTATATTAAGGTGCAAATTAACAGAAGTTGTGATCTACCTCAAATTTTAGACTGACACGTGTCTGTTGTTTGAGGTTCCCGTTTGTTGATGGCAGGTTGATTGTCATACAATATCTATCAGGCTTTTAAAGACTGGTCAGTTTTGGTACATATGTGTTAGCTCTGTTGGTTGTCTATTATTTCTTTCAAAAGTCACATATCGAAGTGCAGATGACTGGTGTTCATCCTAATGTGACACGCCTCTGTAGCAATGCTTGAAATTGCAATTTAAGTTACGACTTTAGAGATCAAGTCCAGGTCCATGAGGTGTTCACATTATTTTGTCCCTGCAGCTTTGTCCTCCTCACTCAAACACATATAATGCCAATATAATTCGCAAGTACATTCATATATGCAACTTATTTCCTTTTACTCTCACTGTTTAACTAAAGGTGTTGGGGTGGAGTCACTTAGACACAGAACAGAAGAACGAAAAAGTGGATACGTGTTGGAAAACAAAATCAGAGGGAAAAACAAACACAAGGACTTACCTTGTGTTTCTTCAGACAACAGAGTGCTGTGGAGGGGCGCTCCCTGCTTTAGTAATACTACAGGCTGCAGTTCAAACTACTGCAGTGGTTAGGCTCATTCAGTCTGTGTGTTCTTCAAACACATCATATATCATGTAAGGACCTGCAGAGGTTCACTGAGCTGCCCGGCCTTCCAAAACTTGACTGAGTGCAAGTACAACATGCTACGTTTGGACATCACTAGCAATTCGTGCATTCCAGTTCCAGCACTTTGTTTCTCCAAATCCACGTGTAGATCGAAATAATGGACGGGAACTGAGAGCCAGCTGCCCCTCTGCAAACCCTCCAGAAGGGAGCGCCCAACATGAGTAATGAAGAAAGGAAAGATCATACTTACATCCTATCCTCGCAACTTTTTCCAAAGCTGAGATTCTGAGATTCATCTTGCTCTAGTCACCAAATGAACTCTACCACATTGGTGGGGTTTAATCAATAGATTAGCTTTAGATGGAATTTAACATTGTGTCCATGCACTCTGTGTGATGACTTTAGCTTGTGCAAAGCTGAAACCTTTAGACTCAAATGAGTGTTATGAATAATGATAACTCTTCCCCAATTTGGAAATACTGACAGATAATATGAAGCCATCTAAGAGTGGTTGATGTAGTATTTGAATATGATTGAACTATGAATTAAGCCTTTAATAGATGCTATAAATGCTTTGAATAAACATCTACTACTTTCTAATGCTTTAATGTTTGAATTTCACGAATTAATCCACATATTAACAGACTACCTCCATACTATAGTTGACAGTAACAGAACAGTCTTATGGAGGAATTACCTCCATAGTTTATTAAGCAAATTGCAGCTTCGTTTGCTGTTGAGGAATTTCTAATTACAAATGTGGAGGATTTCTTCTCCAAAACCTACATTCCAGAGTAAAAACAGCAGTTTGATACATTACCTTGTGTGTGTCGCGGAATTTACTGATCTCTCTGGAAATCAAGTCCCTCTTGTCATCCTCCATCTCCATGGCATTGATATCCTCCTTACACAAAGGAGAGGAAGACAGGAAGAAACACACTAAGTACTCAGCAGTTACTGTGAATAACCTACAAAACAGGACTTCTATATTAAGCAAACTGTAATTTAGACTCTACTGTAAAATGCCTGTAAACAAGTTAGACAATATGCACACGGCTTTTGACTGTATCTAAAGAAACAGAAATGTTGTATTGCCTGCTGGATTACTGAATTACAGTAAGCTGAAATCAAACAACAGCATCGATATTCAAAAAGTCTGTACAGTTAGACACAAAGTTGGATTGTTTGGATATCAGTCAGAAACTTTTTACTTCTTCTAAGTTTAATTTAAAAAATTAGAACAAAGAACTGAAATGTTGCTTCTACGCAAACAATACCTCCTCTTTCTTCTCTTTCCGCTTCTTGTTGCGAGGTTGACTGTCAGGGTCCTGCGAGGGAGCATTGAGCTCGCTGGCATACTCCCGGATAAGGACGTCTATTGCCCCCTTCACAACCTGGTCCCGACGCAGGGTTTCTTCATCGAGAACCTCCTCCTCATCTTCGTCCCCGTTCTTTGACCCACCACTGGCTCCCTATATGTTAAAAAGGTAGAAAAATAGGACAAACAAACTTAAAAACCCAACTTGACAAAATGATCAACGCAACAGAAATGTCCAATTCATCGTTCACTCAGAAGGTAAACAGCATACCCCGTTGGCACTCCTCTTCTTGGCCTTCCACTCATCCAGCTGGGCCTTGGTCTTAGCATCTACCTTGACCAACAGCTTCTTATCGCCTAAGAGCAACTCGTGCAGAAGTCTGAGGGCTCGCAGTGTGGATTCAGGCTCCTTGTACTCACAGAACCCAAAAGCTTACAGGATTTAAGAGCAGAAAGAAAGTTAGTTCCACAAATGTAAAAAACAAAAAACAAAAAAAAAACAATTACAAAATACCTGATAACCTGAAATATCTGCAGTGAAAAAAAGAACGTGTTGTTTCATATTCAATTCAAAGAGTCATCAAATCCACTGTGATGGAATGCTGTAAAAGTACAGTGGGGTGAATACCTCATTTAATAGGATTAAAGTGATTTGCTATTGTCATATCTAAAGTGTTGTAACATGAATTCACATCCAGAGAAGATGGTTTAAATGTGTTGTGCTCTTTTTGTTTTTACCTTGAAGTTTCCCAGAGGCACCTTGGACCCTTTTCCAGCTCAGAACAATACCACATTTCTACATCAAAAGGAAACAATTAAGGAATTATTTTATTTTACATTGCAGATGCTAATGTTTAATCAATGACCAATTCATCTCTGATAAGAAAGCTGTCTCAACATTTGTATTTGTGTATCCCTGAGACGAGCCATCAGCAGCTTTGTACAAAACTTTATTATCTGCAAAACTGATACGATACAGTTGCTGCCTGTTATTCTGCCATTCCAATCCACTGCAATATTCAGAGCTTGAATTTCATTTGAACGATAGCTGGACAATATGAGAAGGATTAGGTGCAGCTCACCGCTAGAAGCTGTCTGACCAACATGTCAGATGCCTTTTCAGAGATGTTCCCTACAAATACAGTGGTAGTGGGGCCACCGCTGTCCTCCATGTCCTTGGCTCTGATGTTGATGGGATCCTTCTTTGGAGCCATCGGCTTCTGTGCTACAGCAATTGTGGTCGGGACAAGAACCTGCAACATCATATTACATGTTATCCAGAGCAAGAATAACAGGTAACAAAGGGGGGAAAAGCAAATATTACAAGAATGTGATTGTAAGTTAAACCGTCTCTGAGCAGCAGACTTGCCCAAAACAAACTGCATGAGCCGACTGTACTAAAAGTGTTAATGTGTAAGGATTATGTTTTTAATAGCAGGTTATGCAGAACAGCTGATGCTTCAATTGGCAGGCAGTAAGAACTCAACTTACTGTGGGTGTGGGTGTCACTACACCCATATGAATCGGGATCATGGGAGTACCTGAAAATAGAAACAAAATACAATAATCAAACCATGTAACTACACACAACCATAGACAATAATATATTGTACCCAAGGTAATAATCAAGGTTTACCAAACTGTCTTGCTATTTGTTTATGTAATAGGTATAATTTGTGACATTATTACTTAATAATCTGAGTACATAATGTTACTTATAGTTATTATATTTGTAAGTATTTCTGTATAGTTTTTCATTACCATTTTAGATACAGATCACTAATCTTTATGGGTTTTTCCCATTTTCTTAATCACTTATACAACACCTCTATTCTTTCACTCTCGCAGAGCTATTATTTTTATCGCCCAATATCACAAATTTGTCTCAGTGGGCTTTACAATCTGTACAATATACGACTGCCAAGAGTTGTTGGTATGAAAAAGAACAAACTGAGACTCTTGACACCGCAACAAGCAACTGTGTCCTCTGGTCCAAAGCGTGGCAACACTAAAAAAACACCCTGATTTACAAACACACAGCTGTTACTGCTGATCTGACCACACGGGTGTTTAATAACGTTACCTGGCGGGACAGCCGGGGCAAACCCCCCATACTGAGGAGGTGGGATCCTGGGAGGTAACTGCGGGATGCCAATCTGCTGGCGGTTGAGCGGAGGAGGGTATGACATCCTGAAATAAACAGGATCCTACAGAGGAGAGAGGACGGTCAACTCAATACGAAAGAAACGTTGTTGACGTTTTTCGGAGTTTAGCTGGGTAATGTCAAGTTCTTCACAGTACTGACTACATGTTCAACATAGACAGCGCATCTGACTGCTAACGTTGCAAACTAAACAGTTGGGGAAACCCATTAAATCGAAAAGTGGGCATCCTCCACGTTTAACGTTAACTAGCTAAATTAGCTCAAGCTAGCTCACGCATACTGTGGCCTTGCTAGTTCACATTAGCTACAGCGGTCATGCGCGGATTTACTCACCTGTAGTCAAGTATAAAATAAAAACCAGAGTCTAGCAATACAATGGGTTATCCAAAATAAAAGCCCATTAAATATGGTAAACAGAAAAGCGTAACGCTAAAAATTAGCGTTATAATTGTCACCGGTGCGCTCCAAGAACCCCTATGGATACAAATAACTAGGACCTATTCTTTCCGAAATGAATCATGGGATACCATGCGCTGGGTTCCCTTTGCCCTAAGTTAGTCTCTCAGGCAACTAAAGCGCTTTTTACCCTCACTTTTTCTCTACATGCTGGCAATTCGGCAGACCTTCCCCACGGTTTGCAGGTATTTTACCCGTTTGTGATTTAAGGAGCTATTTGCAAATTTACATGACGCTTGAGGTGGACAATATATATGTGACTACATGTCATTACGTGTACTTATTGGTATTTTTTACTTTACTTTTATTTTATTGTATCTCTTCTGCATTGTACAGTTTTGCTGCTACAATATACATTTATCCACTGCGAGACTATTAAAGAATTTCTGATAGCAAGTGACATGTAATGTCTAGTCAGCTTTTCTGTATCCTTAATCATTTTTCTATTGGACTAAAATACTAGCAACAAAGTATTATTGATTCATTCGGATCAAAACAAATGACCTAAGGATTTAAGAAGGCTTAACATTAACTCAAAGACGTTTATTATACAGATTTAGACACAGATACTTGTGGAGGGTGAAATTTGTACACATCCTGTGAAAACGTTTTGCCTGACAGACTTTAATCAGGGCATGGACATCCTTTTACCCAGAATATATTCTCTATGTTCTCCATGTTCACGCCGCTTGGTGGCGCCAAATGCTTGTCTTTGTTTTGTGGCGAGAGCTGGGTTCACGTGGGAGGCGCTCTCTCTCCCTCTCTCGTGCATGCTCTCTCGCCCTCTCCTCCTCTGCTTGCGAGTGTCTGCTTTGTGTGCGCGTGTGTCTAGACTCACTTTGTTTAGGCGCAACTGACGTGTAGAATAAGTACAAATTTAAAAAAAAAAAACACACCAAATGGGCAGGACAGTCAAAGAGGTTGGCAAGCAGTGTGGATATTCTATAATTTATCTTTAATCACATCATTTAGATCCTTTCATAATGTGTTTTCGTGCCAGATTTGCTCGCGGCGCGCGGAGAAAATAGAACGGAACGCGGCCCCGGCAGGTTAACTTGGGCGCGGAATTCCGTTCGTCACGCCCCAGTAACGCAGACTGATGACGTCAAATCAGTGAGTTTAGTTTAGATTCTTAAACTGTTTTACATAACAGCACGGGTTCTCAAGCTTATTAACTACTCAAAGGTCCGCATCTGCTTTATATTCAAGGTCAGACGTCCGGAAGCCAAATTAAAAGTTCTTTAAAAGAGGGTTCAAATCTTTTTTTTTTTTTTTTAATCTTGGTTCAGTCTTTGCATTTACATAAACAATGAATCGGTGCCCCTCTGTTTTAGACACTGTTTTTTGTATTGTCTGCTGTGTATATTTTTTTTCAAGAACGCTATATATAAAGCCAAACCATGAGAAAAACTTCACATAAAAAATAAGATGGCTATGGTTTTCAGCATTGCCCGTTGCAGCAACAACAGACAGAAATCGGCAGTGGTGAAATGTAATAAAGTGCATTATGAACACTTTCTAGAGTAGTTCAGATTAGTTCTATCTCAACAGGATAAACAGTAAAGACCTACTTACACACTAGTAATAATAATCTGTATAATGACATTTACTTTAGATCATTTAAATACACTTTTCTGATAATACTTTAGGAAGTTTAATGTAAAATTGTAATGGAGGAGCTTATGTTTTCCAGCGTGGTCTCTTCTGGCAACACTGTTAGGATAGACACCTGTTAGAGTACCCAAGATATTATACGGAAAGATAATGTTGTATGATTTCCTGTTGACCTGAAATGCGATACAGCCTGTGTTTTGGACGGACCTGTGTGGACACGTGTGGGCAAACATCCAGGCCAAATGCTATAATATAAACAAGCATATCAGTCGCCCTCGGCCGCCTCCCTGGAAATTTCCACCTAGACGAGCCAGCGGTATAACGCTTCACAACAAACCTTTCAAAAAGGCCCTCGGCCCAGAAGTTCACAGGCCACGCCCACAAAGCGAACCCACTTATT
This sequence comes from Nannoperca obscura, assembly GCA_036024295.1. NCBI lineage: Eukaryota > Metazoa > Chordata > Actinopteri > Centrarchiformes > Percichthyidae > Nannoperca > Nannoperca obscura. Next base: position 16,447 of record JAVQJL010076130.1, read on the forward strand.
TCGCCATTTCCTATTGGCTACTCTGAAGGTGTGTCATTCAACCGCTTCAACCATTCAGACGCTATAGACTCCTACCGGTAGTAATAACATTTTATAACGCAAACACTTGGCGTCACAGATCCTTTGTAAATACTCAAAGAAACATTTCGTTTCCATGAATAAGTGTGGGGGGGGGGGGGGGATACTCTAAGAGCAGCAGTCCTCCTATTCTCCAGCTCATGAATATTAAGTAGATGTAGGAGCCATAAAACCGGTGCTGCACCAATTTAGTCACATTCAGCATCCAGCAGCGACACTTCTCACAGACATTTCATCAGACTTTCTGGTCGGCGACAGGGGTCGGTTTGACTTGGACTGGGTCGATTCTCATTTTTGAAAAGACAAAATGGCTTTGAGAGGACCTCTATTCCGTCTGCTCAGATCTCAACTCAACACTTCCCAACAAAGCAGGTCTCAATCCGTGGCTGTGCTGGGGGCTCCGTTTTCAAGAGGACAAGTAAGAAAATATTTTTTTAAACGAGACTTTATTTATTTTTATCTCAAAGTCAACACTTCCGGCACTGTTTAACTTAATCCTGTCTGTTTGTTTCCTGACAGAAAAGAAGAGGCGTGGAGCACGGTCCTAAAGTCATCAGAGATGCGGGGCTCATCGAGAGGCTCTCCGGTTTAGGTAGGTGACGGAAGGAGATGATAATGGGGCGGCCGGTGCCGCTGCGTTATGTAACAGCGGATGGGTGTAACGTGCTGGCTCGCCAGGGCAGCAGCAAAGCCAGATTTAACTTCTACCCCCTGTTACATCACCGGGAGACAGTGTCTAAATAAACACATCCGCTTTTATTCCAGCAAACATGCTTTAGAGAACAGTGATCTTTGCTTCTCAATACAATCCTGTCTTCCCAAGATCCATTCAGCGACAAGTTTATTATAGTAATAGACAAAATATAACATTTATTTTAAAATGATCAATGCCCATTATCTTCAATGAGTAGGCTACCGTACATAACAACCCAGTTTTTGTGTTACCATATTATTTAGCAATCAGTTTGATGGCAGAATAAAACCAAACCAGGCGCAATATCTGAATAGCCTCACTGAACTTGTATAAAGTCCCAGTCGCCATAGTGTAATGTTGAAGTAATGGCGACTATACAGCTAACGCGACGACATACAGGCCGAGAATACAACAGGGTGACACCGCAAACACACCAGAGGACACTGTGGCGACTGCTCCATGCAAGATGATTGATTTTATTTCTCCCGGTAGCAACATGCCCGCGTTAGTCATCCTTGTGCCCTCTGCACATGCTCGGAGGCGCGCAGGAAACGGATGGCTCATTTATTTCCACCCTGTCGTCACTGCAGACACTGAGCCTCAATGTAAAAACTCTTTTTTCTTTCGGCTGAACGGAGACGCCTACATTGGTAAAGTGGATCGCTGCAATAAGATGGAAGAGAAAACATGCGGAAAGATCCCCTTTAGTTTAGTCCCAGGTCGAAGAGGCTGTTTCGTAAGAAACATAAGAATGATCTACATCTAAAGAGAACATGCTTTAAATATACCACTGTATGAGGCGGTCACTATAAAGTCAGCTTGCAGACACAGAAAGTCTCTTTTTAATACCAAGAACACAGTGAACATTAATGTGGTGCCATAGCAAAAGGACTTTAACTAATCATTTGTATTATTATTTTTTATTCATTATTAATTGTGTATGTAAGATAATTGCAATTATACATTATACAATAAAAGGAAAAAGAACCTATGAGGAGGTTATTCTGAATGACACAACAAGAGTCCAAAGCTTGTTGACTCAGCAGATGATTAAATGTAGGCTAAGACATAAGGTTGCTATAAATACACCCTCTATAGAGTATAGATCTACCATCATTATACCACAGTTGGCAGGAGCATCAGGTCACTATTAACTCAGCGCTGAGTTCAACAGACTGTTGGTCCTTAAATAAATGTAATAGACAAATTACAGGAATTGACTCCACACAATGGATAATCCTAGTGTGTTAGTAGCTGTACCTGTTCCTGTGTTGTAGCCAAACAAACCCAGAGTTACAGCATTATCCAGGTAATCCAAGCGCGTCTGGTCAGAGATCTGCTCATCAGCTGTAAACATCAGATGTTTAGCAACGGGCACAGCCCTCCCACAAAAGTTACAGTTCATTTAATCTGCTGCAGCGGTCATACTTTTATTCTTCTGGCAGATGCCACCGCTTATTAATGCATGTAGGCCTATCTTTTTTACTGCAGCGTATGGCAGGCAAATAGATACGGTTAAAAAATATTTGCAGTAATAATTAAACTTGGTCCAAAATACTATGAACAGAACATGAGTTGAAAATGTGTTTCCAGTGTCTACTTTGTTATTTATGATAAGACACATGGTTTTGTTGATCCTGGTATATTTGGAAAGTAACTCAAGAACTATTCAGACACTAAGATCTATGCAAGATATATTTTTAAGCACGAAATTACATCCTTGCTCGTTGAGAACTAACATTACTGTGGCCGGCAGTTGCAGGGTTTCATAGCAAATGTTCACATTTAAAAGAAAAAAACGTTTGTTTGAAATCAAATGTTTGAGAAAAGTCCTGGTTTCCTGAAGCTGAAGGGAATGAGTTGGCAAGGAGTCATTTTACTGGTGACCTGATGTCAATTTGGCAGCAATGAAAAAAGATACAGCCACCATGTCAACCCGGGAAACCAAACCCTAACTGAACTAGATACCATGTCATCTCGCAGTCTTTACTCTATCAGGGTTAGTGTCAGTTTGTAGGAACTCTCTTGATAAAAAAAAAAATCAACTGCAGTTCACTAGGAAGCTATAATCTTGTATTTCTCTGGAAACAGAAGCAGTGCTTTCGGCCTGTTGCTGCTATAACAGACGATTTGAATTGTCCTGTAATAGACGCTCACGATTGCACAAAGACAAGGGCTATTCCTGTCCTGTCTACGAATGGCAATGAACCACATTGGTTCCCGTTAGATCAGCAGAGTAACACAACACTGCCATCGAGGCTCACATTGCCAGATGAACTCCCAATATGGTGGATCACATCACTTGTTTACTTCAAAGTCTGGGTCCCAAACTAAGTGGAAATTTTCCGGTCTTTACTTCCCCAGCCACCTAGCATAGTCTGAGCTGCAGTGACTGAAACCTGAGCTGCTTTGAGAAACAGGGCAAGTGGAAAGTGCTCCGTGACTAATCTTCCACTGGCACTGAATGGGTCAGCCTCCTCAGACTGCAAGGTAGTCAGGTGTTTGTTAAGTCATGCTAAGAAATACAGATTATGTAGGCTTTTCAACTGAAACTAGCACCAATGTTTCTTACAAACACACAACTGGGCCGTGTTTCTGTCCATGCAACAGCCCGTGTGTGTCCATCAACAGTCCGGTGTCCCGGAGCAAAACACCGAACCCCTGCTCAGTCAGTCACTGTCAACATACGTGCTTGAATTGATGGCAGCTTGTTGTTGTTGTCCCTCAGACTACTCTGTCCACAACTTTGGCGACCTCAACTTCCACCACCTTGAGAAGGACGAACCCTACATGAATGTCAAGTCCCCTCGCACTGTGGGTGGAGCGAATAAGATGCTGGCAGGTGCCGTGAGCAGAGCTGTCGGTGCTGGGCATACCCTTGTCATGCTGGGAGGTGATCACAGGTAATTATGTAGTATGGAATAAACACTGTGTACTGTAGGTGAACAGCACACGTCCTGAAATCTTGCAGTACAACTAGTACGGCATCCAAGTGTCCAAAGGCTACTGTATGTCGTTTTACCATGTTATGTTTTAAACTACAGCTCCCTTGCAGGGCTATGCTTTAAGCAGCAGTTATTTATGAGACTGTACCTGTCCTTCCTTAGCCTTGCTATTGGATCAGTGGGAGGCCACGCCCAGCAGTGTCCTGATCTGTGTCTCATCTGGGTTGATGCTCATGCAGATGTAAACACCCCCATGACTTCTCCATCAGGAAACCTCCACGGCCAGCCTGTGGCATTCATGCTCAAAGAGCTGCAAGACAAGGTGAGGAGAAACATCACGCTTCACTAAAACAAACTGTACGGGATCCCTTGCATTTATAGTTTTTCTTTGTGTAAATTGTCAGATATCACTTGATGGTCGATGTTTTTTCTGTCCCTATATGTTCCATATTACATCATCTCTTATCTGTCAACCACAGATGCCCAAAATCCCAGGGTTCTCCTGGACGAAGCCATTCCTGTCCTCAAGTGACCTGGTCTACATCGGGCTGCGAGACGTTGACCCTGGAGAGTAGTAAGTACAAACTATCACATACTTTAAACATATGTGGCTGACGTGAACTTAAGTTTCCAACATGGACTGCACAGTGAAATTAGTTCCGGATGTTTCTGATTTTGTTTATTACAGCCAAATCCTGAAGAACCTGGGTATCCAGTACTTCACCATGAGGGATATCGACAGACTAGGCATCCAGAGGGTCATGGAAGTCACTTTCGACCACCTTCTGGCAAGGTATCATTTCATTCATATTCATATTATTCTGTTTAATATACTTAACGTTACTAAAAATGAATATTAAAAAAAAACTAATGATTGCGAGTAAAACACACTTTATCACCTTTTCTTGAACAGAAAACAGAGACCGATCCACTTGAGTTTTGACATCGATGCATTTGACCCGTCTCTGGCTCCAGCCACAGGAACGCCAGTGAATGGAGGTTTAACCTACAGGGAGGGAATCTACATCACAGAGGAAATCCATAACACAGGTACAGATGACTACACATCATGTGTCGACAGCTTGTGCTGTTTTAACAAACATAACAAATTATCAAAGTGCTTTTATTGTCAGGTTTCTGTGTCTCATGTGTGAATGTGCTGATGTGCAGGTCTGCTGTCGGCCATGGACCTGGTAGAAGTGAACCCCGTGCTGGGTGCCAACCGTGAAGCCATGGAGGCCACCGCCTCTTTAGCGGTGGACGTCATTGCGTCGTCTCTGGGACAGACGAGAGAAGGCGCTCACGCGTCCATTGATGAGATTCCCCCTGTGAAGGACGACACAGAGCAGCTCTGCCTCTGAGAGCACAAAACAAAGCTATGAACTATATCAACATCATCCCTGAGCATTCCGCGAACAAAGACTGAATCTAAAAGTAGCTCAAGTTTTAATGATTTTGTTCCCATCTCTTTGCTGTTTAGTCTCGTAATGAATGAAACAAAATAATGTCTGAAATCATGAAACTCTAAAAGGGCTTTACAGATTTGAGGGGAAATGTTCACATTAATAATGCTGACACAAAAGCCCTTGACATAATTTAAAAACCACTTCACTTGCTGATGGGAATAGTAATCACTTAAACAGCTAAACTAATTTATTTTGCTCCTGTGTGTAGTAAGTGCAAGAGGACACAGCGGCCACATATTGTGCATGTGGTTTTCAAGAGAATGAACCTGCCTCAGAGGTATGATAAACCAAGTTTGACTTAGTTTGAAGTCCACAGTCTAATGTGACGCAGACTCTCAAGTGTTTTGTGGCTGTGCCAGTTAGTAAAAACTAGTAATAATGTGTGCACCTTGGACCAGCTGTAGTTACTGTATTGTCTTTCTTACTTTTGTATTTTCACAATAAACCTACTAGTACACGTACTAGAATTACTGTGTATAAATATTTACTGACTACATCAGTATAAATTGGCTTAAAACTGTTAACATCCAGCCATCTTGGATTCAAATGCTGGCAAAACATTTTGCATAACTAAGCTTGAAATTATTGAATTGGTCTCCGTTTGACGTGATGTGACCACTAAATGACTATTGTCCTTATAAAAGAGTTTATACTTTTTGTTCATGTGTACAGGTGTCTTATTTCCTCCTAAGTTTGATTCATTTTATTCTATTTCCACTATTTTAATACTAAAACTTGAGTCATACACACACACTATATTAAATTCTGACTTGATGGTGGCCCTGATCCAAAATCAGAACATCACCCAAGTTCCTATCCATCTAATAGTTAGAGATATTTCACTTTATGGTGGCATAAAGAGGAAAAGAAAGAAGATAACCAAAGTCATTAGGATTCATCCTCTGGGGACCATGAATGCCTCTACAAAATGTCATGGATATCATTTGAACTCTTGTTGAGATATTTCAGCCTGGACCAACCAGCACTGCTCCCTAGTCTTATATAAATTGTTATCAGTATTGGTTGCATCATAGATTAATAAGTTCACCAAATTCACCTTCTTCCCCTAGCTGTGCTTCTCTCGTCCCCCTCTCTCTCTCTCTCTCTCTCTCTCCCAAAGATTTCTGCAGGTGTTTCTGCCTCCGGCGCTGTGGAGTCTGGATCTGTGGTTGCTCCTGCTGCCCCCGTGT
>JAVQJL010076139.1:0-45471 GCA_036024295.1 Nannoperca obscura
TGTACCAGAAATAGCTTTCCATGTTGGCATCCTGCTTTCTCATGCCAACTCAGCTGTAAACCCAGTGGTGTATGCGTTCAAAATAAGAAAGATCAAGACAGCATATCTGAACATCTGGAGACAATTTATTGCATGTGGAGAAGAATCTCAAGCATCTCAGACAAGCCAGACGATAGACAACAATTACAGCAGTAACATTAACAGTATGGCCAAAAATGAGTGAAAGAATATTTCCTTGTTTGTGTGCTTCTTTTTTCCCAAGCACCACCTTTTATTTACTGTTTAGCATTATTAAACAAAGTTAAATATGTTAACATTGTGTGAAAGGTAAAGAAAATAATTTATGTGGAGTGGACCTAATTTCTTATTTTAGAAATTGAGTTAAAGTTCCTCATTATTATTTCCGTAGCTACTGTAGTTTCATCAAATCTGTTATTAGACGTTTACAGGCTTGTGGTTAGTTTTGACAGTTAAGCCCTTTGCTTTATTGATATGCAGCATTCTTCTGTACATACAGTACGTGATGTCTCTGAAGTCAGATTGAACCTGAAAAATGTACTTTACTGTCTGCCATAAAGAGTTTGTGCATCTACATTTGAGAGCCGCCACCATAAAGCAACTCTTCATGGACCTAAATGTGATATGACACAATGTTTTCCTTGCAAAAGCTTAAACCACAATATCTCTTTTTTTTCTGCATGTATAAAACTTTGCTTGTGGCCCTTTTGGCAGAACTATACTGCTTGTACACTTGACCAGAAAAATAGAAACCCATATACAATGTAATATAATCCAACAAAACAGCCCTGCAACAAATTATCTTTTAAAACTTGTTGAGACTGTAGTTTTGAGTGAAGGCATATTTCTTTTTTTGTGTGCATCTTTGTTCCTACGGACCAAGTTTGATTGACTATTGAGCATAATTAAACATAGTTAAATATTTTCACATTACGTGAAAGGTCAAGAAAATCAGTTATGTGGAGTGTATTCAAATCCAAAGCTACATTTCAATGGATGAAAATGATATTTTGCGTATTTATACAATACAGGATAGTAAAGTATACAAGCCATGTTTATTGAAAAATCTGTTATCTGCTACGTTCAGGAAGCTGCGTGTTTTTGTGTGTCCTGTATGTGTGTGTGAGCATGTATGTATGTTTGTGGGTATTGTGAAATCTGTCTTGCAGAGGGAAAGGGCAACTTCCACTTGTCTTAAGTTTGAGCTTCTCACCAACTTTCACATCACTGTTCCAGTTCTTTTTGTTAATTTGAGCAGAAAGCAAATGCTGTTTTGGAAATAACCTTCACTATCTTTGACAAAATTATATTTTTTACACCAGACGTATGTAAACCAGGTCTGTCCACATTAACTTTTACTTTGTAAAAGTCTTGAAAGTTTGGAAAAGGCTTAACTTTAACTGTTATGTTTTCAGGTTTAGGAATATGCTTGATCTCAAATATACTCCTTGAAAAATGTGTGATTTTCAAAATCATCTGGTATTTTATCTACACAGTCATTCATCTAAACTGAACATCTTTTAACATTTCAAGTGAAATGATCTCTTTGTCATATTTGTTTGTTGTCTCCTGGCATTTATTGTAACAATTTAAATGTGATGATAAATGCTTTCAGAGTCTGGAAATGTATGGTTTAGGTACCTTGAAAGTGCTTGAACTTTACTCTTAAAAAATCTGTACAATCAATTTAGACATCTTAAGCATGAGTATAAGCATTACTTTAGTGAAATGCATTGTACTGCTTGTACACTTGACCAGACCAATAGAAACCCACGTACAATGTAATATAATCCAATAGAACAGCCCTGCAACAAGTTATCTTCAAAAACTTGTTGAGACTGTAGTTTTGTAAAACCTAAAACCTGTTAATGTTATTAAAATGGCAGCTAGTAGCACTGTGCATTGCATTTTTGGATTGTTTAATTTTTATTTATTTTTTTTAATGTACAATGACACAACAAGATGTTTGCAGTGCACCCAAAAATGAAACAAACAACAAACAAACATTTATTGACAAATGACAGGACAGGAACTGACACTTACTCATAATTATATGGGTGCATGGATTTAATTAAAATTTTTCTTTGGCTCATCAGTATTTATTTTATTATGCTGTCCTCATTATTATTTATGTAAATACTCACTAAAAGGCTGCATTTATAAACACAGGTTTAATCTGTCTCTGAAGTCAGATTAAATCTGTGTTTATAAATGCAGCCTTTTAGTGAGTATTTACATCATGTTTGCTGTAAACAGTTTTTGCATCTACATTTAGGAGCCACCACTTTAAAGCAACCTAAATGTGATATGACACAATTTTTTACTTGCAAAAGCTTAAACCACAATGTCTCTTTTTTCTGCATGTATTAAACTTTGACTGTGGCCCCTTTTGCAGAACTATATTGCTTGTACACTTGACCAGAAAAATAGAAACCCATACACAATGTAATATAAATATAACTATCTGTCAGGAAGAGAACTATTATCAATCTATTATCAATCCTCCCATCTGACTCTGGGAAACATCCATGCATTCACAAAGTGTATTCTTTGAAAGAAATTGCTGCCAGCCCACCATGAAGTCTATAGTTGCGGACTTTTACGAGACTATGGTGGTGGATAATCCAGCAGTGGCCATGACATGACTTTTATTGATGGGGTTATTGCAGTTGGTGATTGTTTAACATGCACTTAATGAAATGTCAAACAAATTGGGGTCTGAAGAGTGCACTTTTGGTTTGATGAGTAGTTCTGCCAGACTGCTGAGGCTGAGGTTATGTACCGTCAACTCCGGTGTTATTAGATTGTTTTGATTGGTTGGTGACCTGATTGAATTCCCATTAAATGGCCAGCGTTTCTGTTTTTACAAAACATGAGGCAATATGACACATTACCTGCAGCCCAATACTGACTATAAGTCTTCTCTCTTAGAATCTACTTTTAGTGTTTAAATGCTTTATGAATTACTTTTAGACACTTAGGAGTCCTAAAGTTAGGATTGTCACAGCCCTCATTTGCAGTAAGGAGCTACTTTTAGCATTAGCATGTTTTGCGAATATGGCCTCAGATATACAAAATAGAGGTCCCAAAGTTTAGATAATTTCCAGAGTGATGTTACTTTGGCCACAAGATGGCATCAGAGTGGCTCCTTCGCCACTCGGCCAGTTTGAGTGAGCTTCATTCCAAGCACTCATTGTACCTCTCAAGGAAGGTAATAGACTGTATAGTTATCCTCTGAGTAGGATTTACTCCATCCCACAAACTATACAACCTACTACCTCACCTTGCTAGGCTCAACTTCAGCCACCAATGAATTTCCTTAAAATTTAGACTTCACTCAATATGTACCAACTTCAATGCATGTTGTTAGAATAAATCAGTTCCACTATTGTATCTTGTAAATATATAAAGCCTTTGTTGTGTGTGCAGTCTCCTGCTCAGAGGTGTGAGATGGGTTATCTTCTTTACTCAGTCCACGAGTTCCTTTATCCATAGATCTTCACATGTTCCTGCAGGTTTCGTCATCACAGCAGATCATCCTGTCTCCTTAGGAAAGACAGTAGATTGTATAGTTATCTCAGAGGGAGGACCTGGACCCCAAAACTATTCAATCTACTACCTCATCCTTAAGGACAGATACTTTTGCGGGTAGCAGTGGAAACTTGTCAGTCGAACTGCGAGACAAAAATAAAGAGAGAATGTGTGAGTTTTTACATCAACCTGGTGCAAACAATGGTTGAAAAAAATGTCTAGAAGCCAAGATTTGAAGGTTTTACCACATCTAGTAATTTCAGATTGTGTGTAGTAGTATTTCCTGTGGCTGTTAAAACATTTAGGTATTTACTGTATTTTTTGTAGTTGCATCCAATATAAAAGCAAAACATACACAACGTTAAACCAAATTATTCAAATGACTAACTCTGCCACAGAATAAGGGAGTCTGGTAACAGTTGGATCAGGAATTACCTTCTAGGAGCCATTTCCTTTGTAGCCTGAGTTGTAAAATCAAGGCTTGGTTCACCAGGCTTACAACCAGCCTGACGGTGCTACTGTGTCTGTTTATGTAGAATGCTACTCGCATTGATCAGTGCGAAATGTATTTGGCCAGTGTTTATGAATGACAGGTGAAGCCCACACTGAACATCAGCATGTCACCACAAAAAGCGGCACACAAGGGGGGGCCGACTGTGCCAAGAATTAGTACCTATTTGACTCCAAAACTTGGCTTGGGTATTTTCAGCTCTATTTCCCAACAGACCGGTTCGGTCCCTTCTGTCTCTATAACCAGAAACCAATGCAAAGCAAAGGAAGAAAGATGGAAAATGGCAGCACCTCGGCCATTTTATGGAGTTGTTTGGCATCTGAACCCAACATATGCGGTGCAAACTGTTAACTTCTGCCTCCTCCTTCCAAATCCTATCCACAACATAGTTTATTTTCCGCAAATAATGTCGTAGGTGTTGTTGAGACTGACTTAAGGATTTGGTCGTTCATATATTATTTCAGAGAGTTGATTGTTGCTTATTCACAAATGTGTGCCAAGGAATCTTGCTGGTGATTTAGTTTTTTGTTCGAGATGTGATAATAGAGGAGCTGAAGGTTTGACTCTAGATAATTGCCTTTTTTGCTCAGTTTGAAAGCCACTTCAAGCCCATTGAAAAAGGAGTCTGTTTACTGTGCCAGCTAAAGTCTAGGACACAAGCTGGGCAGAGCTGTCTGGGCCCCAACAGAGCCGTACTTTGGCTAGGCTGACTAAGCCCAGACACTGTTATGGTAGACGGCGATGGTCAACCCATGCAAAGGCTAGGACACTTTGCATAAATTAGCATGTGAACCATGTTTGTTGAAAAGCAGCTGGGCAGTTCATTAACATTCTGAATTCCTCTTTGGCCTAATTAATGCCGACAGTGATTGAAATGTTTTGGCAGGCTGTGCGGCTGTGGTGCCAGGGCATGCTCATCGGGCCAGAATGAAAAGGCTTAAGGGCATCGGAGAGTTTGAGGCCTTAATTGAGATGTTGAATTAATTAGATGGTAAATGGTATCAAACTCCTTTAACTGGCTGGCTGGCCTATGGAGTGAAAGCAGGAGTGGATTCAACTTTTTATACTAGAAAAGTTGTGTGGACTACAAAATAAATGTGTTGTGGTGATTGTGTGGTGCTCTGGTGAAACATTGATAACTTCTGGGATCATTTGCTGCTTATCCATCTAGAGTAATTGAAAACTATGACTTCTCAAAGCTTACACCACAATATGGACAGAGTCAATACAACTCAGAAGTAGCTTTTTCATTTTAGGTTTCTTACTGTAAAAGCCACATAATATCAGTAAGTAAAAGTCTAAAAGGGAAAGGAATTAAGATTCCTTTTCTTCTGCTCTATTCAGTTGACACACAACATCACCATATTGCACAATTAAACATGATGTGACTTGCATCTCTGTTTCTCAGAATAATCCCATTTTAAAATGAAGTGTGCACATTGTTCCATTAGATTATAGTCAGCTGGTCTGATTAAAACACGCGTTGTATTGCTAAACCGCTGCCATAACTTTAGTTATGACTCACAAGCGTAATACATTTCTTAACCACAGGCCAGTGATGCATGCAAACAGGTACACTTTGATTTTCTTACCTTGGTTGTTTCCAAATATCCTGTTTGTGATTGTGCATCAACTTTTTTTTTTTAACAAAACCAATAAGTACCTCCATTACAAACCAAGAATTAAAGCAAATGTTTTTCTCCTTTTTTTCTTCCTTTGTTTTTTTTTTTTTTCTCCCGGAAGTGATGGTTTGATTTTCACAGTCTATCCCCAAGCTGCCGATGATAGGAAAATGGCTGCTCTGTGTCAGAGGATAACAGCGAAGGAATAGTGTTGTGAATCCATGACCTTCACAAGACTCACTCAGGACAATCAACATGCCAGTCAACATATTCCCTGTGGCTTCAGATAGACATGCCTAAAACAGCTCATCTTGCAGTGGTAAACGCTCAACTTATTAAAGAAATCAACGTTGTCAAATGGCCAGGTGCCGAACAAACTGAGAATTTAGTAGATGAAGGCAGAAAAAAAATACCCATTACAAGTTGGCGTTGGTCCATGATGATCGGCGGAATACGTGGGACGACTGTGAGGGAAAAGACTGAGGTTGGTTCTCTTGTGCGGCTCTCTCCAATATTTGGTGCCAAGAAATGGGCATTGTCTGCGTGCCAAGCTGAATCTCAATGAGACAAAAAGGGGGTGATGTCGTGGATGCAGCATGGCAGAACCCACCACTGAAGGGGGGAGGAGAGTATTGGCAGCCAAGCAATGAGAGGATGCCATGTCAGAAAGGGGGTATGATACCACACAATAAGGTAGGGTGGCATCGCTTGCTGCCAGATGCTCAGTGCAGCGTCCATGCTATGTGAGCTAGGTGTTCACACGTTTACAGAAAGGTCCATTGTTCCATAAGCAGACTTTGTCCATATGTTGGACAAGTTGTTACGTTTTGTACGAGTCTGAGGTTTCAGTTGAATCCCATCATCTGTGACGCATCCTGTTTAATAAACTCCAGTTCGTCTGAGTTTACGTCCATCTGGCAGGCCGACTCGGTCCGCCATACATCTTCACTTGCGGTAAATGTCTTGACATCTTTATTTAGAACATCATTTCTAAATGAACTGTAATTTCAATGGAGCATATAAATAGCTGAGTTATCCTCTATACTTTCTCACAAAACGTACTTGCAAATTGAATCCAGAAGAGTCATTCAAGTCTGCCTATACACAGATTCACAATGAGTACATTAAGGTTACAGTAGAAACGCTGACTTTTAATATGTGGAGCCAATCAGTACACTTCAATCAGAGACTTTTTTGGTGCTGGAACTGACCGTTACAATGTTATCCCAGGTTGGGAACCGGAGGACTACACACCCTTCAGTCAGAGTTACCGTGCCACTTTTACAGTCACACACTTTGTTAAACTCAGGGCGATGTATAAACACATAAAATGCCCCTACTACATCAAAGGTGGTGAGCATTTACTACATTAAAATATACTTTTCACTTGCAAAGAGTCATGTAGGTTGACAAAATACTACTACTTTAGGCACTGCTTGTATTATTGGACATAGTAAAAGAGAAAGCATTCAAATATTAGCTCAAATCCATGTCTATTGAAAATGCTTTGTGACTGCATATGTTCTCTGCTGTAGGTGTCTGTGATCAGTAGTCTGTCACAGTAAAATCTTTAATACATTCAACATAATAGTATCTAAAATGCTACTCATATAATTGTCAATTATTATAACAATGTTAACTGTTATTGTACTTAGTCCAATGTACAATGCATCAGAAGAGAATGCCCCTATAAAAATACAGTTATTTTTTCATTTTTAGAGCATACTGATAATGATTTTAATTATTGTACATTTTATATGATATTTTTGTAACACTCATTATCCTGAGGGGCAATTGCAGATTCTGGACTAAAATGACTGATGACCTGTTCCTTCAAAAATATATCTTTAAGTGCTTTATTATGGGTTTGTTTATTGCACAGGGTTTTATTAGAGTGACGAGGCCAGAAGGCTGTTGTTTGTGGTATATATTTTGTTACAAGTTGTGTAAGTTTCCTGTCATATCCATATTCTGCTGTATTAACCACTCAGGGAAGTAGGATCTTTACCATACACACAATGACATATTCTCAAGAAACCATGGTGAACCAAGTCTCTGCAAGTATGTTTTATGTTTTGTGTTATAGTCCGAGTTATCAGGAGAGTGTTTGAAAGTTTGCTCAGTGAACTATTGTCATACTTGGCTCTGTCCTGCCACGGGAAACCTGCCAATCTAATATTCCATTCAGGTTAAATTCAAATGCTTGGGACACTGGTGGAACATCTGGACCTTCCAGATGTTATTCTTAAGATGGATCTCTCGTGGCTTAAGTGGTAGTTTATATAAAACGTCTGTAGTCAAAAGAGTCAGATGCTCAAATGCTGTTTATAGCCCATGAATAAGTTTTGCTAACAAACAGGAAGAGCTGAAAGTGTGTATGCAGGATGACCTGATTAAAGCAACAACCCCCCAAAAAACAAAAGAGACTTTGAACCTGGTAACCACAGAGTCACTCCAGCCATGGGGAGGAGAGAAACGCAAATAGCAGAGGATATGGCTTTCCAAACAACATGTCATCAAGCAGCATAGCAAGTTCATCTGAGGAGAGCTGTGGGGGAGGAGGAAATAAGTTCATTTTCTCTCTCTGTCTGCCCAACCTCTCTGCGCCCTCCCCCTTTTTTTCTTCAGTCACCCCATCTGTACAGTACAGTATGCCATAATCTGTCGTTATCACACACTCCCAAAAGCTGACTCGACTGTATGGAAACAAAAACCCGCACGCACAACTTCACAGCAAGTAACATGTGCCCAAATGTTTACACAGTCAGTTTGCAATAAATCAGCTTCATACAAGAGTGTAATCTATAAAAAGTTATAGAAGCAGATGTTTTTAGAAATGTAACTAATTTTAATATTAGTGGATTTTTTTTTGCTTTCGTGCTTCTTGTGGTTAAAAAAATTCCCCAAGCAAACCGAAAAAGGCTTGATCTGAAACCGAGATCCTGCAACTTTACAATACAAGCCCCTTTATGTATGGAACAATGCTTGCAACAGAGGGATCTGGTTCATACTGGTTTGTGAACAGGTCTATTAAACAGCAGCATTTGAGAACACTTCAGAAAATGATACGATTTGCCTGTATGATGTACAAACCACATACCTATTCCACACATGTGGGATTCTTTTTCATTTTGGGGTAATTTTGTGGTGAAATACATGGCGAACAGTAGCCATAGTGTAGCTGAAGGATATTTTATGTTGCCTCTGGTGCAGATTTCTCACACCTACGTAGCAATCCTGCAACACAGAAACCAAAATGTTTAATAAAAAGGGCTAAATGCCTTTTATCTCTGAGAATTTCCTGTTTGTAACTGTAGTAACAAACTGTGTTTGATGGGGTGAAATTTGTTTGTTCAAGCCACTGGAGTTGTTGTGTCTTTAGGCTACGACTTGCTGTAAAATTATACATAAAGCTGCTTTTTACTACTGCCTTGTGCTTTAAGAGGCAGTGACACGACTACTAAAATGTCTTTTTTAACTCAGGGCATGTGTTTTATCGAACAGTGCTATGTAAACAGACTGTTCATTACAGTAACTATATACAAATGCTTGGCTTGTTATTTCTTAATGCATTTAACCCAAGAAACAAGATTTGAATCAAAATCCCGGTGAGTCTCAATCGAACAGAAGCGGTGGAGATTTAGGGATTGTGTTCGGTGCGTGCAAAGCAGACACGTGTACAGTGTGGAAGGTGACAGTAAGAGAAATGTAAAAGTGCAACAGAAAGAAATAAAGGGAGACTTTAGTACAAAGAGGAATATTAAGGCCCAAACAGAAGCAGAATCAAAAATGAGAAATACCTGGAGGTGAGTTTTTTGTACAGGTCAGGCTAGTGTTCACCCGCAGAGAATTAGGCCGTGGTGGTGGTGGGGGAAAAAAAAGGTGGGTTAGAAAAGAGACAAGAATGCATTTCCACATCCCTCTCTTTCGCTTGCAAGGCGAAGGAAAGGCTGAGTAGTGTACCAGCAAGCAACCCCACTTGAACAGGGGCTGGGTCTTGAGAGCAGTTTCTGGGCCATGCCCTCCTCTCTCCCTGCCCACTTTTGCCCCGCTGCCAAGAGGGAAAGACAGCAAGGAGAAAGGGAGGCAGGAAAAGAAATCATGAAGTCACAAAACTGTGCTTACATGCTCCTACTAAAGATATGAAATCCACCCGAAAACCCCAAAAAGCAAACAGAGTTTTGCTTTGAGGTGAAGTCGCAGAGTGAGTTAACTAGCCACATAAAAAGGGGAGCCGTCATATGAACTGCAGATTATGTGTCATCAAATAGACACTCACTCACTCACTTGACTGTAGGTTTAGGGGCTGGGAGGGGTGAAAGAAACACACACACAGAGAGAGAGAGAGAGAGAAATAAGCTCGGGGAAAGGAATCAGAAGTGAGTACTTACATGCTGTCTTGTAAGAATGCCAAAAGGTTTGACAGATTTATCTACAGTTGGCCAAACAACTCAGTGCCAGATATTCCTGAAGCATTTTAGAGCAAATGAGTTAAAGGCTTCTCTCAGAGCCGTGCAGTAAAGCCTTTTGTCAGCAGTTGGCATCTTTCCCAGGTAGTACATGCCTCATAGTTCCCATTTTCGGTAGTCACTCTGGACGACTTTAGTTGTTCTGCACCTGCCTGTGTTTTTATTCAGACGTGTTGCAGTCAATAGAAAAGAATAGTAACCACCGAGGTTTTTACTTTGATTGTTCTACTGAATGAAAACCAGTGTTTACTGTCAACATAACAAACCAAACGAGTGGTCTGGGATGTTTACCACAATACATCCTCAAGTAACACAATGTGTCAAGGTGCTCTGAAGCGGAAATAAGGGCAAGCTGAGATATCTGAGAACGAGCAAATCCAAAGATAATGTTTTCCATGGACCATCACCAAGAAATGAAAAACACTCAAATAATCCAATGTGCAAGTCCTGAATAGGGTTTAACACTTTAAGTGTCAAATGTGTCCCCGCCACAGACACACGCATCAGTATCTTTCTTCAGGCAAAATCCAAGACAGCTTCCTGTGTGACGTCACTGACTCTTCATTTTTGAAAGCAATTCCTTCCATGCATTATATCCTTCCTCTCCTCACGCAGTCATATTCTTGAAAGAGATAGATAGATAGACATCTCAGGCAGGTCGAAGAAGAGGAGATAAGAGGAGAGGAGCTACAAATTCCCTTTTACCTATCTTATCTCTGTGTCTTTCTCTTCCTGCTTGCGAACACTGAGCTTGTAAAAGTTTCAGCTGCAAGGGCCAGCCTCCATTGGCACTGTTTCAAAAGAGCACTGCCTGTTTCAAAAACACACGGAGGGGACAAGTCTGCGAGGGGAGTGCTGGCTCTTTGCAATCTCTCTCCCGCCACCCTCTCTCTCTCTCTCTCTCTCTCTCTGGGACTCAGGGCAGTGACCGCTCTCAGGACTTGTACTCTCAGAGTAATGCCAGCTCGGGCCAGCTCAGTCGCATCTGTTCATCTGCTAAAGATCCGAGGTACTCTGGATCGCTCCGGAGAGGCTGGTCTCTATCGCAGACACCCAGAGAATAGGAAATGCAAACTGCAGCACAATTTCCTGCACACTTTGCCCTCCATTTCAGATGTGTGTCAAGCTCTCACGAGGCTCAGCGCTGCTTGTGTTACAGTTCGCACAAGGTTCTGGCTGCTTTGCCTATATTTCTGCTCTGAGTGGCTCCGGGATTCTCATCTAACCTTCCACGTTGCTTCCTTCTCGACACTTTATAGCCGTCCAAATGTGCTATTTTTCTATTGCCACGTTATTGTCTGCAACATTTGCACTCAAGAGTTTTAAAGAAGAATGCACTCAATGATAGGAAGTGCGCAAAAGTAGGATTATGTTCACACAAACAACCAATGATTTCACAAACACAAGGTAATTTAATATTCCTTCTGTTAAGCTCATATTCCACGAATACGCTCTTCCACTTATGGTCTGCTCGCTTTATTGTAAAGCCTCTCAGTGCAGGTACAGAAAGGAGATCTGTGTTAAATGGTATTTGCCAACACTTTTATGTTTTTCTTACCCCCACTGTGCCCAAAAGTTAAATAATAACAGGACTGATTGTTTGACATTTTAGCACATACAGTACAAAGTGAAATCATGTTAAAAATGTCAAAATGTATTTGAACATTCTGAAATGAGAGTTCCCTGCCGGACTAAAAGCGGTGCAAAGTTGTAAAACCACCGTTGTCTGTACTCCAGAAACACAATAACTCGCAACAATACGCAACAATACACTGTGCATTAATTTCTACAAAATGTTCAAATCTTGACTTGGTCCACATATCACAAAAATCCTCAGATTATCACTATGCCCTTATGCAGCTCGTGTGTCACACTTCGTCACACTTAATATCATGTGTACGTATGGCGCCAGTGCCTGAAGACTCTATATCCTCTGGGACCATCCAGTTGAGAGTCTGCTTACAATACAGCAGTGATGTTCCCTCATTACTGACATCGTGAGGTATTTCAATGGTCTCTCCTCCCTCCAGTTTATCCCTCTTATTGGTCAATAAGGGCAAGTAAGGCACTACGTGCTGTATAGCCATAATGTGATCCCCTATTATCTTGCTGGGAAGATTTTATTAACAAGGAAGAGGGTGAGTGAAGGAGTGTTCTCGGTTTGCTCTTTATTAGATTCGGCACATTGCTGCTCGAGCCTTTATGGGGAACTTTTGTTTCAGCTTTGTCTCTTATTGTCCTACTAAGCCAACTCCGGTGGTCCAGTGAAGACCACGTGTGTACAAATAGAGACAATTTTGTGTTGAGAGGAATAGAAATGCTAATGTGACAGCAGTAGAAAATTCTAATACAGGTTTACAAAGTGGGAAACTCTGTGACCCTCTAAATATACTCATAAGTATAAGTGGAGTTGTTTAATTTAAGCATTCATTTATTGATTTGAAGTTTTCATTAGACATTTTACTTGACCAGCCACACCAGACGCTCGTAACTTCTAAAGAAGTCATGGCCTGTAGCTCTCAGTCCAGAGATAAAACACATTTTATTTCATATTAAACTAAATGCTTTTATACAGACTTGAACTTAGAAGTGGTCTAATTTGGGAAATAGAACATAGTACAGCTAACATTGATATTCCAATAGGTTAATATTAGCAAGCCTAGCCATGTTTAAACATATCAAGAATTGTTAGCATTATTAACCTTAGCTTAGCTGACATACACAAAGTACAGCCTATGAAAACTTAACAGAATCTGACAATGTAGAGCTGATATATATATAAATATATATGATATATATTTAATGTATGTATGCAAGTTTATTAAAATGTAACATGTATTTTAAATACATTAACATACATATTTGTATGGTCTAGATGTGTTAATATATTAATTTGTCCCTGTTTCATATATAATATGTACATTTAGGTTTTTACTTTATATGTACATATATTTGATATATGTAAATTCAATATATGTACATATATTAGATTTCTGTATGGGGTGCCACCCTCAGGCCAAAATGTTTTTTTCCGTACCAGCGATAAGAACTCAAGAATAGTGAAAGTGTCTCTACATTTCTTAGGATGTGACCTTGTTGAATCAACAGTGTGAGATTGTGAGTTTCATTTTATTTACAACCCAAGAGACTATTTCTGCTCCTGAATAGCATCTTTCCATTTATAATGAATGGACGAGACCTCCTGACATTGTCTTCTTTTCTACCCCTCCACCTTCCCCGAACAACCCTTCCTTTGGGAATAGATTAATTTAACCCTGATTTTCCTGTTTCGTCTTCATTGTTTGTCCTTCCTGAGATACGGGCCCTCTCCGAGTTGATGATTCACCCGGCTTTACAGTGCCACCGGGTTCATGTCCTCAACAACGTGCTGTTTCAGCACTGAACCCATGGGTGAACTAAAATATCATCATCATACCCCCTCCTCAAACACAGGTCGCTGCTACTGGAAGCTCTACCTTTATGTATTTAACATAATTCTTAGCTTAGTGTTTGCACAACTGCTTTGAATGGTCCCTGTTTCACCATAACTTTGATGAATGTGTTTTTATTTCTTTCAGACTTGTTGTTACAGTTATTGGTATAGCAAGAGCTGGTTTTTCAGCCTCTCTGGTGTACTCCTGCTGCTTCGCGTTGCTTCAACAATGTTTACCATCTTGCACGCAGTAATAAAACACAACTGACATGAAAATGGATTGGAAACACAGCACATGGTGAGAAACACACTGTAGCTTCTGTCCCTTTAAGATCTTGATGGCTTCTCCACTGCTCCCCTGAGGTCGCTGGCCTTCCTTAGGCTGAGCGCCAACTGCCATGTTACTGTCAAGCGTTTGCAGAAATGCCAGCAAAGCCATTAGTCTAGACCCTTTTCAACAGTCAGCAAACTGGACAGCGTGAGCAGCACGGTGATGTGGAGAGACAAAGGGTCTTGCCTTATAAAACTACAAAACACATTACTTTTCCTTCTTTATGTGCTATCGCATGTGTTATTGTTCACTTGAGCTGTGAAAACTCTCCTCCCATCTCCTCCTGTGAGCTCTGAGACTGAAACTAGACAGAACGGAGATTGGGTTTGATGTTTTAGAAAACCACCATTATGATGGATATTTAAAGTTTTTTTTTTACCTTTTCATTACCATTGAGGTTTAGTCAAGTCAAGTTCTGAAACATGAATTAAATTACAGCTCCTCCGTGTGCCCCCCTGGTGCCTCACAGCTGCTTCTTACATAGTTTTTTGTCTCTTGGAGTGCAGCAGCATCTGGTGGTTGACTGAGGAAATCACACTTTGTTTGTTATAGTAAACTGTTTTGACACTTTAAAAAAAAAAATCTCTATTGATTAACGGAAGTTCACATGATATACATTTTTTGCATCATCATCCTGTTTCACGCTCACACTGTTGCACATTGGGTCAAATACATCCCACTGGGCTGCTCCATTGGAGCAAATGGAGATTATATTGCCAGATGCTGTTTATACCTGGATTTTTCCAGCTTGTCATGCATTCAAACAAGAGACCATCTGGCCATAAACCATCCTCTCTAATCCCAAGGCTCATGATGATTGTGCACTTTTTCCTGGTTTAGTTTTACACACCTAAATTAAAACCCTAACCTGTATTGTTTAACATTAATCTGTTTTACTTTCCCCTAAAAGTGAAAGTGGGTAAGTGAATTCACGCACAAGCCATATTCCTTTTTTTTTCGTGAGCACCTCCACAGCTTTTCTATGAAAATCCTAGAAATGCTCACAGATGGTGACTAGCTGATTAGAGTAATCCCAGTCAAAGGGTCGGGCATCCTGGTTGTGTGGTAGTCTACGGGGGACTTGTTGCTTTGTTAAAAATCCTCTTACAAGTCGGGTCATGTGACCTCTCTGTTGGCTACAGGATGTGTATGGAGCCTCGAGGACATTCACAAGCTGGATGGAGACAATCACACTGCTGCCTAGAAAAAACACTACATACTTGGTGAGAGATTGTATTAATGCATTATTCTATGTTTATACTGATATACCTTTACATACAGATTAAGGCCAGTTTCATACTGTATTGGTCTCAAGTAAACTCAATTCATAAATTAATTCAACCACTTCATAGTCTGTATAAGCAAGCTTTGAAAATCATGCATATCATTATTGCAATATAGTTCAAAAGTATAATCTGATGACGTTTGAAAACATTCTTTACCAATGAGTGTCACAGAGTCCAGTACTTTTGAACGTTTCAAATCTGGTTTGGTTATTTCTGTGAACTGATGAATTGTGTGTTGTTCATGGTGTTGGGATTGTTGATAGTGTGCTCCCTTGTGGGAATGTAGTATTTTTTTTTCTGTGTTTTGTTGTCAGGGAAGTTTTAAAAAACTGTGTTGTGTTTTTTTGGACTGTGTTTTAGACAGAGTCTAGGGTTTGATTTACTGTAACTGATCTTTTAGCTCTGTAACCTGCACATCTTTGGTGACCCTCCACCCTGGGACAACAGACGAAAATGAGCTTTTAGATATATCTGCTACAATATATGTATTGTGCACTGTCCTTGATAAAATAAATACATACATATGCTGTGTTTGCATTGGATCCCTCCGTACACTCTCATTCTCATGTTTGCTCATCATTAAGACCAAAATCTGGACCTCAGTACACATCAGCCATGCCCCTCTACAATCACGCCGTGAAAGAAGCCTGGACACAGGAGAGGTATTTCACAATTACCACACAATAATACACAAGCATATTTCATATAAGGCCATCTAAGTTCAAAAACCTCCATTAGTCCTACCTGAGGTCTTGTGGTTTTTCTGAATGTTTTTTACTGCTTTAACACCCGCTTTCCGCCGGTACGCGCCAAGTGGTGCTAAACCTATAAGTATCAAGGGTTTAATGGTTACTGTCAGGCAGACCTACTGAGGCCCAATGCACATACCCTGTCACCTGTAAATGTTAGAATGACACTTGATGATGAGAAGCTTTTGACACCATGTCGGCTGCTGGCTGCCCAAAATTGGACATTATGCAAACTGTTTAGTATAATCCTAAAATGGATGGATGGCTGCTGTAGATTCTGTAGATAGATAGATATATTCTGTAGATAGATAGATAGATCTCTAATAGTGCCTGCTGGTTATGGTGATACATGATTAGTGAAAGTATACAGGGTTATTGTCTTGTATTTATATGGCAAGGTGCTTTGTTGGAATGCCATAAATGAATGGTGAAAATGATAGTGTATATGTGTACTTGATAGTGTTAGTTGATTAATCGATTAATAGACAGACAGCAACTTTTAATTATAATCAGTTGCTTTGTTTGTAAGCAAAATGTCAGAAATTCATTGGTTCCAGCTTCTTAAATGTTCATATTTGCTGGTTTATTTGCCTTTTATTTTGTTAATAAGCTAAATATTTGAAATAATATATAATAATAATAAATATTTACTTTGGATTTTGGAGTGTTGCAATGTGCATATCCCAACTTGGGCTTTGGAAAATTGTTTTTTACTACATGTCTGGCATCGAACAACTAATTACTGAATCAACAAAATAACTGATCATGTAAATCGATAAAGAAAATAGTCATTAGGTACAGCCATATTCCAGATGACGTGTAAAAGCAAGTGATTCAGTTGATAGCAATATCAAATCCTTCCTTTAGGTCCATTAAGAATTGCATTGAGACCAAAATGATTGTAATAAATGATGCAATTGCTATGATAATGACTAACAGCTTAGTTTGTTAATAACATGCATGTATCATTGTTTTTGCCCCAGGACTCTAGACGATGAGGTTGGCCCGCAGCTACAAGAACAGGTAAATCTTTTATTTAAATTGATGTAAAAAATATATATATAATTGAAACTATCTATTGAAAATAGAAATAGGAACAAAGTTGTTAGATTTTCCCGATATGGCTGGCAGTCAATCTCTAGTACGACAGGTGTGGGTATCCTGGATGCTAAAATTAGTTTTATGTCGCTGGATAGTGGGCACACGTGATAAACAAGTCTTCTCCCTTCTCCTGAGCCTTTGTTGGTTTCTCCCGTTGACGTGTTTCTACAGAGCAGATGGCTTTACACATAAATCCTATTAACAACTTTCTGCTGATGGAGACGCAGTGAGTGCACGGCTTTCCCACTCTTTCATTATCTCTGCTGAGAAGCCTGCTTTTTTATTTTCTAACCTCTAAAGAGAAGCAGTGGTAGATCTGAAGTCGGAGGCCTCGCCATGTCTGCAGAGAAGGTAAAAGGGTGAATTATTTTTACTGACTTTAAAATACAGTTACTTCTCAGTGTTCATTCAGCTGCCTAGTGATAATATGTAATGATATTTAGTGAGTGAGACCTAAGAGAGAGACATTGAAAGTCAAATAGCACTTACATACACACAATATTAACAGTTGGACTGTCCATGCAGAGTTTAGAGTTGGGGTGCAAAGGCATTCATGAGATATTTTTCAATCCTTTTTTGCCTTGTGATGTAGAACACTTCCATTATTTTAATCTGAATTTAGAACATTTTCAAGAATGATTACATAGAAAATAATCTCTGACCCACATGTGAGATAACTGCTCTGTATACAAACGCCTGCATGGGAAGTTTTCCATTAGAGAAAGAAAGATCATCCAACAGAGACCACGTTGAAACATAAACGGCTACAGAAAGGACCCCCCTTCAAATCTGCCATTAAGTTGCACCTTGATAGACGATGTCTTCGTTTATAGATCTCCTGTGCTGAGCAATGCATCTGCAAAAGCATGCATGAGGGATTTAAGGCAGTCAGTAATCCAGTCATCCAAACCACTTATAGTGCTGCTGTGGTGATATCCAAACCAAATACAACTGCAACAGCATTTCCTTCCTTACACCATTCCCTTCTTTACTGCCTACTCTATTTACTTTTAAAGTTTAGTTTTTTTATCAACATATAATGAACTTTTTTTTGTTAATGGTCAGGCAAATCATCAAATAGAGGAACTACATACCCAATTTTTAAAGTGATTATTGGATTATCATTCGTTACAGAGCAGTGCAAAAGTTTGCTTGCGGACATTCAGTAGCACTATTTTAAAAACATATCCTTTGATTAGGGTAATAACCAATAATTTGAAAATGATCTGTGCCTTTTAAAAAAATGATTATTCAAAAGTTTTGAGTACAGCAGAACACATAAACGGACATTTGAAAATTTTAACACAACAATTCAATGCAAAATGACAAATGCTAAATCTGCTTCCATTATTATGTGGACAAAAATAGACCTCCATCGATGCAGGATCTAATAGGATTACCTTTACTGTCTCCGCTGGCCGCAATCACAGTGACC
This sequence comes from Nannoperca obscura, assembly GCA_036024295.1. NCBI lineage: Eukaryota > Metazoa > Chordata > Actinopteri > Centrarchiformes > Percichthyidae > Nannoperca > Nannoperca obscura. The sequence goes on from JAVQJL010076139.1 coordinate 18,487, forward strand.
TCCTTCCCTGTGACTTGGGCCTGTGACACGTTGTTCCTGTCACTTGCAAAGGTTTAGTCTTCAGTTTAGTCTTCTCACGCTTATGAAATGCTTGGGGAAACAACACAACTGGATTCCCCTTATATGTACTGCAACATGGATATACTTTATGTGAAACCTCTGGTATATACAAATCGTCATATAGACAAATTCAAGAAAGAACACACAAATGGATATTGTGGCGGATGACTAAGGGTCGGGGGTTTGAGCCCCCTTTGAGTTTTGCCTTAAGCTTGTGTCTAGACGGCCCAGAAGAACGCTTGTATTGCAGCTGATGGAGAGAGAAAGAGCAGCAAATTGGAGAAAGTTATGAATATTTACATTAAGACAAAATATGCACAAAAATACCATTTATTTTAAATAAAACAAGAAACAGTAAATACATTTATACTAAACTGACTTGTGTCAGTTGTGTAACGTAAAGTGTGTTGATGATTTACTGTGATTGTGATGTATTTATTTTAAGTTTCTTACTCAGGAGGAGGCCTGCACAAGTTACATAAAGAAAGTTACAAAACTTGTTTGTGCGTTAATAAACTATATTATCAATAATAAATTATTCAGCTCTAGAACATGCAGGTATGTGCATTAGTGTCATTGTTATCACTTAATGCCCTGTTGCTTCATTCACTTCCTGTACCTAAACCATAATATCAGCAACTTAACATATAGCTTTGCCAGAAGCCTAACATATGTATTACAGTATGACTGTTTTACTGCACTGACATGAGGATATTCTATATAAAATATTATGTGAACCGTTTAACATTAATGAATATATTATATATATATTTAAAACTAGAACAATAATATTAATAGCTGTAGAAGTGGTAATGATACAGCTCTTCTAAATATTATTTTTTCTTTTCTATCCCTCGCTTCCCTTCACATCTGACTTTGTAATGGTGAGTTGTTATTACTGATAAAGATCGTTATATGCAGCTATTTTTCGTATTCCAAGTTTTGTTTTTCTGTCTCCTAGTTTTTAGTTTGGCCAGTATTTTCTCTACTCTCCTGTCTTTCTTGCACAAGTTTCACCTCTAACCTGTTTTGTATCTTTAAAGAAAATCCACAGAAGCCAAAAAAGAAGAAAGAGGAGGCAAATGGCACAACAGAAGCCAAGCTGAATGGAAAAGAGGCCAAGCCCAAAAAAACAAAGGCCAAGAAAAATGAAGATGCATCCGAAGAGGACAATCTTGCCATCCAAAGTGAGAAAGAGACTATTATATTTTATTTCTTACAGAGAAAGACGATGACAAACTGTGATATTTTGCATGTTTCTCTATTCCTACTGTGATCTGACGACATTGGTTACACCGCTGTTTCCTCATCAATATCACAGATGGAAAGAAGGTGAAGAAAAAGAAACTAGACAAAGATAAAGAAGAACCAGAAAAGGAAAAAGACAAAGAGCCCAAAAAGAAAGCCAAAAGTGCCCCAAAAAAGAAGAAAGGTACGTCATGTGTAAAAACCTTTCATGATTAACTTTAATAAATGCCTCACAAATAAACTCAATGAGTAACTCAATATGTTTTCCATCTCTGCAGGTTCAGGCACAGATGACGACGGCGATAACGATGATGATGACGAAGACACCCCCAAAAAGAAGACTAAGAAAAAGACAACAAAGGATACCTCTCCATCCGCAAGTTCTGCCAAAGAAAAGAAATCTAAATCTAAAGGTATGGAAAGAAGCAGGAGCAAGTTATTAACATGATGATCTAAACAACAATTACAAGACCAGACTAATGTTTAGAGGATTACATGATTTCATTGTGCAATGCTGTGTGAATGGAAACACTGACTTAGCAGCAGAAGCAACAAAACACAGCAATCAACTGTGAAGAGTGTAATTAAAAAGACTGCATCGGTAAAATCCTGACAAATTTACAGTTAAAAGGTAGTGTTTGGCCAGTATCCTCTGTAACCTTTGGTAGCACTTTCACTTTGCACGAGTTTTGGAGAAAATTATGTCAGATGTTTGTTTTTCCAAACTGTAGAACAAATTTATTAATTACCATAATGCTAATTAGAACACCGATTAGCCAGCAAACTTGCCACTTAATGACTCTAGTGAGAAATAATTCAGGTACTCAATAAACCTTGAGTCTTTTTCCAGGTTGAAAACTCAAATAAGGGACCTGAGGGTTTGTTGTTTCCTTATAGGCTATGGTGTTCTCCACTGTTTGAAAGACAAGTTGTCTGTCGTTTGGCCCACTACTATTGTCCGGACTGAACTGTCTATTGTACAGATTGACATAAAATTTGCTTCGGACATTCATGGTCCCCAGAGATTTAATTCTACTGACGTTGGTGATCCTCTGACCTGTCCTCTTAATATAATATACATGATATCAATCTCAATATGTCAACTATTGCATGGATTACCATTAAATGTGGTACAGATATATTTACGTTCCCTAAAAGGTGAATTGTGATGCTGTTGGTGATCTTTTGACTTTGCATCTTGTGCCATCATCAGGTCAAAATGTAAATTTGTCCACTACTACAAAATGAATGACAGCCTTGTACGTTGTGTTAAATGCAATTGGCAAATGTTTGCATGCTCACGTGCTAAACTAAACTACATAACATGGTAAACAAGTATACCTGCTTCACATGAGCATGTTAGCATTGTCTTTGTGAGCATGTTAGCATGCTGATGTTAACATTAAGTTCAAAGCACCACAGTGCCTGAGTACAGCGGCGTCACATAGCTGCTAGCATGGCTGTAGACTACTCTAATCCCAACATTTTTATCCAGTACAAAGAAACAGCAAATTGTTATAACTAATGTTACTAATCATTCTTTTAGGGGGGGGGGGGGGGGTATGACAAACCTGTCTTTTACATTGTGAAGAAGGACTTCTGATACGTGTAGCTCATAATTCCTTTGACTTGAGCTAAAAGCAAGGATCAGAGCAGATATAATCTATTAATCACTTCGTTATTGAACTTCTGTGTGATAGCCTAGAGTGTTGCTGCTCTTTTGTATTAATTTGACTGGATCATCTCCAGAGCTTTTACCTCTAAGCTTAACTTAACCTCCCTCCACCTCAGATCAACTGTCAGTCATTTCAGGAATGCCTGCTCTAACTTGTGTTTGTGGCTTCCTGGTCCTCATATAAAATAAAGGAAAGCCAGGTGCTCGATATTTATTGTAACCATAGAAATGGATTTAATTAATTTCGTAACACACTCTGAAAAACACAGTGTGCCTAAGTCTTATAGTGTTAGGGAAACGCTGGGCGCTGAGATCTATTTATAAAATGATTGTGTGTTTATGAATAAGCAAATTTTTTACAGTATAAATAGTTTTTTTCCAGTTCATTAATGCAGGAACTACACAGGAAGCACAAACAGCTTTGAGCAGTGATCAGTCAACAAGTCAAGATATGAGAGCATGTTGGGACAAATTTGTCATTGTGTTTTAAGAGTGAGCGATGGCATCCTTCATGCAGATATCTTCCAATAATGCGCTCTCAGTTTTGGCAGTTTCTATCCCTTGCATGTACACTCTAGTTTACTTCCCAGTCTGCTTCCCAGCGTAATTCACCAGCTTTTTCTTTGCGTCAAAAAGGCTTTAACTGTGAAAGATATAACCCAAACATAAAGCTAGCATCCAGATATAACGCGGGTCCCAGTGAAACCTGAATCCTTCTCAAGTGCTCCGAATTTGACAAAACAGCTGGAAAAAACCGCGAAATCTCAAATCTCGGACTGAGCACACACAAAATCATCATTGCAAGCTGAATATGTATTCTGCTCTTACAAATCTGTCCTTGTCTCAAATCCTTGCTTGCAGATTGACGCAGATTGGATTTGTTTGTCTAATACCTAAAGGAATGAAATGTACTTTATTTTCCTTTGAAGAAAAAAATGATAAAATTCCTCAGTGTGTGCACACATGATTCTCCAATTTGGTATCACATTCAAGGACAGATGGCATTTTTAACATTTTACTTGTGTCTCGTTTCTCAGAGGACAAAGATTCTGATGGGAAAGAAAAAAAGTCCAAGTCAAAGGAGAAGGACAAAAAGAAAGAACCAGCATCGATGTTCCAGATAAACGGAGAAAAAGATTCTAAAAGCAAGAAGAAAGGTGATTACATTTTAATAAACTGTCACAACTGAAATATTTAGTTTGCCCTTTACCTTTGCCCTGAATCTCCTTTATTGCCATTCGATTTTACAGCACAGCATCATGATGCCAATATTGACTTTATTTTAGACAATAAACTGTGTTTTTATTTCTCAGTAAGAGTTCTTGCAAATTTGTGAAATTGAAGCGAACATCTTTACACCTGTTCCCTGAGCAGCTGCCAAATCAGACAGCGATGACAGTGAACAGGAGACAAAGTCAACCAAATCAAAGAAGAAATCCCCCGCCGGCTCAGCATCCATGTTCCAAGCATCAGCAGACAAGGACAAAGACAAGAAGGCAAAGAAGAAAGGCAGGTTCACCAGTAACTTTATCCTCCTTTTGAGTCACTGACAGGCATCTAATGGTTTGTGTCTTGTGCTTCAGGGAAGGCAGAAGAGAGCGACGATTCTGACTCAGAAAAAGAAGAAAAATCAAAGAAGAAAAAGGGCAAAGGGAAAAAGAAAAAGGTATCTAAAATCTCACAAATTACTGACAAATCAAAAATCAATTTTAGTCATTTAATGTCATACTCACAGATAAGCCAATATTTAATTTCAGTATGAGATATTAAACATTCATGGGTTTGATCAAAATGAACGTATTTATGCTTCTTGAACAGGAGAGAGCTCCATCACCTGAGATTGAGTTTGACGACTTGGAGAAGTTTGTGATGCAGCCGGCTCCGCAGGGCGTGACCATCAAATGCAGAGTGACTCGAGACCAGAGAGGGATGGACAAGAGCCTTTACCCCCTGTATTACCTTCACCTCGACAACGGAAAAAAGGTCAGGGATTTATCTTTATTGCAGTTTGGGGATATAGCAGATATAATATTTGGCAAAAAATGAATCTAATTTTCTTTGTAGACGTTCCTGTTGGCTGGGAGGAAACGAAAGAAATGCGCAACTTCAAATTACCTCATCTCCATCGACGCCACAGATTTATCAAGAGGTGGAGAGAATTTTGTTGGAAAGCTGAGGTACACTGCACTTCAAAAACCATTAGTTCCTTCAAAAGCAGCTGGCACCATGTGTAATATCAACCAAATATTCTTTCACTGTGAGTTTTTAATTCTTTAATATTTTGTTTAGATCTAATTTAATGGGGACTAAGTTCACCGTATTTGACAATGCTCTGAATCCAGAAAGAGCTCTCCCAGACATGTCGAATGCACGGCAGGAGTTAGCAGGCATCATCTATGTAAGTCATTAGACAGCTCGTCGAAAACTGTCTACACTGCATTTCATGAACACTGTTTTAGGCTACATTTATGTGAAAACAAAAAGTGGTAACATCTGAAAACCCTGGCTTGATTTATTTCTGGCACCAGGAAACAAATGTCTTAGGGATGAAAGGACCCAGAAGGATGACAGTTGTCATTCCAGGAATGAGCAAGGACAACGACCGAGTACCTCTCCGACCAAGAAATGTAAGATAAATAGTGTGTTTTTAAACTTTATTTTCATTGCTTTGAGTAAAGCAGAAAGACAGGTCAACAGACGCAATACATAAGCTCATACATAGTCAGGGTTTGTTAAAATACACACACACACACACAACTCCAAAAGTAAGTCTTTCTCATCTTCTCAGATATAATTAATAAATCAAATTTCAAGGCCTAGTCACCCTGGACACCGTGGATATTTTGACTTTTTGATTCATGTGCATGAAAACGTCAGATGACTCATTAGCAAAAGCCGACATCCCTGAATCCACTTCAGTGCACAGTGTCAACAAATATATCCAGTATCTATTGCATACATACTGCTCACTGCTTAATTACAATGTAATTATGTAGTGTGTTTATTATGAGAGCAACACAAGGCCAGCATGTAAAATCCTATCACTCTTTGTTGGCGTTTTCCCTCGCAGGAATGTGACGGCTTGCTGATAAGACACCAGAATAGAAGGATGGAAAATATGATCGAACTTCACAACAAGACGCCCGTGTGGAATGAAGAAACTGCGTCTCATGTGCTCAACTTCAACGGCAGGGTCACCCAGGCCTCCATCAAGAACTTCCAGATAGTCCATAACAAAGACCGTGAGTACCGTAGACCACGGTTTCTATCTATCTACGAAGACAAGCACTCCTGTTTGTTCACAACTAGATGTTAAGTTATTAGACGTAGAAATACAAAGCAGTTTGCAGCCAAGACAAACATTCACAAAGAAATAAAACCTTGCAAAATAACAAAGATGGAGTAGTTGGATGCACTTTTTCTTTAGTTTAGTTGGCAATGATGAGATTTAAATATATAAGTAGACCGTGAACTACTATTTTCATAACAAACTGATGTCTCATAAAGACAGACATAGGTCAAACATTTAAAGACTGATTGAATCCTTGTTAAAGTAATGCTTAGCTACAGTTTTAGACTAGAACTAAACTAGACTAAACTGTTTTTCACAGATCTGGAACACACCAAAAATTATTTCTGTTACATCATTTCTAATATGCCAGTAGGTTTTATTAAGAAATACCAACTCTCTTCACATAGACTTTGGTTCAGAAGTAATTGTGACATTAGAGATGCGTGACAGACTGCCATAAGGCTGCCATAAAAATATTTTTTTGTTGTTGCTATCACATAATGTCCTATGTGCTGTAGATACAATTGTAAAGTGTAGTTGCCCATCATGGCTCTAGGGATGGTAATGTTTGGTCCAGACTGCAATATCTCAACAAATATTGGAAAAATTGCCATGAAATTTTGTCCAGACATTCATGTTTCCCAGAGGACGAATCCTACTTTCAACTTTGGTGATCACCTGCTTCTCCTCCAGCTCCATATGGTTGACAATTTTGGCTTTTAGCGAAATATCCTGACAGCTTTTGAATGGATTCAATTTGGTACAGATATTCATGTTCCCCTCAGAATAAATTGTATTCACTTTGGTCCTGTGACTTTCCATCTAGCGCCATCATCAGGTCAACATTTCAGTTTCTCCAATACTTACTACTACGAATAAATATCTGAAAAAATTATGACATATATACACAATTCCCTGTCTTTTTCAGTGGACTACATTGTGATGCAGTTTGGACGAATAGCTGATGACATTTTCACGCTGGACTTCAACTACCCGCTGTGTGCCGTGCAGGCCTTTGCCATCGCGCTCTCCAGCTTTGATGGCAAAATCGCCTGTGAGTAACAGAAAGATTCCCGGTTGTCTACTCACACACGGAAACCAGTTTGCAACACGCCCACACTCACATCAGAACACCGCGCCGTCAATACTTCCAGTGATGGGGCGCCGATAACGAATGATGGTTCCTTGAATGTGACAATCCCTGTTGCTCCGCTGTCGCCTTTATGGGCGTGTGATTCCCTCCAGGAGTGTGAAAAAAAAAAGGGTCTTGTATTATCATCTGATGTTGCACGACATTGCACAGAAGTCTTTGTGTTGGTGTCTCGGTTTTTCAGTGGAAGCGCCTGAATCTGTGTGAATCACAGGTCGGACACACATCACTTCAAAGGACTCCATTGACTGGAGAGTAATGGGTTTTATGAGGGTATGATGGTACACCTTGATGGTGAAGGTGTTTACTATCATCGTTAAAAGATGTTAAACTTGTGTTTTGGCTTTGTTGTGCTGTATTGTATTTTATTGCTGTATATTGGGCTGTATTCACAATACCAATAGGTCACTAATGTCTCGTGTCAGATGTGACTGTGAAATGCAAACACACAAAAAGTCAAACGAGAATGTCTGGTTACACTTTGTAAGACATCAACAACCTAAACAACACACTTTTACTTACTTTACTTTTAAATAACTGATAGCTGTAAAAGAAATTACTTGTATTTGTAGGGCATTGGGTATTAAGTCTTATAACAGCTCTTTTACGCAACAGACTGTTTAGTGACTTTGAAACATAAACTCCAGGTGTCAGGAGTTGTTAGAGTAACATGAATAGAAGTGTCTTGAGTTCTTGGTATCTAGTGTTAAAATGTGATGTTTTGACAAAATATTCAGTCTGATTAAGTTTTATTTCTCTGCCCATCTTTAACTCTGATATGTGATTTGAGCTCCTGTAGGGTTTTTTTTTCTATTGTGCATTTTTTGGCTTTAACGTTTTGTAAAATTAATTTATTTTTCTGAACACTGCCTTTGTTGCATTTCTAGGCTCATTGTAATAATTTTACGTCATAAATCATGTGGAATAATTTCCTTGAGGTCAACAGTTATTGTATAAATAAATGTTTCATGTCCAACTTTTTCTCTTCTCACTTAGTAACTGTTTAGTATCTGCTGCCCAAAACGCTTAAATATTAAAATAACAAGAATAACATAAAGTGGTTAAGCCACATACCAAATAACTACAACGTCTCAAATCTGATTCAAGCCAGGGGCCTTTGTCGCACTTCATCCCTCTCTCTGTCTCCCCGTGTGTCCTGTCTGTATCTCTACTATCACTACCAAATAAAGACAAAATGACAAAAAATAACTTTAAAAAAATGGATTTTGCAGCCAGTCAGTCCTACTCTTTAAATGCCAAACTCCTATACTAAGTCTTTAAAGCCCTATAGGTTTTGGTAATCTGTTAGAGTAGTTGTGAAATGTGTTTTATAACAGTATCAACACCTATGCGCTGGCAGCTGACAGATAGAAGTTTCCTTCTAGTTGCAAGTTTTCAGAAACACCCATGCTGTTCCTCAGTAGTTGCCTGACATGTTGAGAGGAGCTCACGACTCAGGACGAAAAACCTGTTTGAGCCGAGGGCCTTAAGACTACGTGCGAGGTGTGTATTGTGCCTGAACCTGCTCAGGCAGTTGTCCAAACTCGCAGATTAAATGAAGCCTGAAGCTTTGAGCTCTTCTGGACAGATGCTGTAAGGTGAGTTCTTCTTCCTCCATTGTTTTTTTATGTTACGTGAGTAACCAAGATTACTGTTGTCATTCTTAAAGGCTAATACAATTAGTGAATCCACAGGTGTGTCATTTTCACACTATTTGCATATACAGTTGCTATGCATTTGTGTCTCACTGGTGGATGAATACACTGTTAAAATATTGCAACCATGATGTTGACCAACAGAAGGAGCTGTTGCTGGATGGACGTGTTCAAGGTCTGAGTTTATATTGTGTATGGTGATGGACACATTCTCAGTCATATAAAGAACAATGTAAACAAGTACTTTACTTAAGGGTAGAATATTCTAAAGTAGTAAAAGTGAGTCAACTTTGTGACGGATGGTCCTTTTCAGAGTCCATGTGACGACTCCATGGACTTTGGTTTTGACCCACAGAAAAAACATTTATCAGAAACGTTCTCTGTTTTGCAAGTAAAATATTCAAACTAACTAGCCCCAGAGAAGCCCTTAGCATCCACTTTTGATCCTTTTTATCTCCATTTAAGCAGCTTTAAGGTTTCAAAAATGATCTAATTCCAAACTGTCTGAATGTCTTGTGCATCATTTTTATAAACAATGAAATAAATCAACTTACACAGTACAGTACATTTGCTCTAGTAATCTATTTAAGTACATTTTAAATAAAATTATACAAGAAAAAGTATACAGAGGCAAAGATATGAGCACCTTATTAAATATGATGCGTTACTATAGAGTAAACTAGTAAAATGTAAAGTAATTAAAACATTGCTTCACCTTGCAGCTAATATGTCAACACGTCAATAAAGAATATTCCAGTAATAAAATATATATAAAAATATAAAACACTTAAAGGGACCATTCTGCATAATGAGTGCTTTTACTTTGGATACTCAAAGAACAATTTGTAATACATCTGTAATTCACTTGTAATAATAATACACTAGAACTAGTGTATTTAAGTCCACCGCTGCATTTCATACACGTTCCCCCAAATTCAGCCTGACATATTTGGTAACTATGGCAACTATGGGCTCTCCATGAGATGCATGTTGTTCATTTCTAAATCTAATAGGGATATGTTGGCGTATGCCTGGTTTTTATGGCAGGAAGCTGTGCAGGGCTTCGGTGGGCGGATCCTGGAGTGAAGTCACTGCCCCCCAAGCTTGTTGATTGACGCGCACCGATGGCTCCTCCTTGAAAGTCTTTTTTCTTTTTCCTCCCTCCCCCTTCGTTTTCCAGTGTAGTGCGTTGATTTCATACCAAAGTCATACTTAACATTCCACTTATACTGTCAAACCTCTGAGAAATATTACGGAAAACAACAAGGCGCCAAATTATAACAAACTAACTAAACTATCCAGCTGATCTCATTGAGAAGAAGAAAGTAGCTCCCAGAATAATAAAAAAAGGTAAGTTCTCCACTTAATGTTCCCTCTTTCTGTTTAGAGCCCGTTTTCTGGGGAGTTTTTTCATGCCGCTTGTCTCGGTGAAGTTTTCAGATCATTGTCATTTTTTACATTTTTCCGTGGAGCTCCCCGCGTTGGGAGGGAAGAACACATTTGCAGATTGATAGTCTATTGTGTTTGACTTTCCCAGTGTGCAGGGATATCTTTGACAGGCTCTGTACAATCATATTTCCACCGGTAGCCCGCTCATTGACACACACGATTACAAAAACAACCCCCCCAAAAAAACCCAACGCTTCTCTTTTGACAGCAGAGAAGTGGGCCAATATGTTTTGTTTTGTGTCTCGCACAGTTGATACCTGGATCCAACACTTCCAGTCTTGTTCCTCGAGAGGAATCCAACAGTTTATACCTACAGACAAAAAGAGAGAGAGAGAGACCAAAAAAAAAAAAAAACGATTTGGAGGAATACACAACTTCAGTCTGGTTTGGACCTCTGCATCTCAAAGGTAAGAGAAGTTCTTGATTTGTCAGCAAAGTCCAATGAAGGAAAGCAACTTTCCCACTGTAGAATTTATAAGACAAAGAAGTACAAAGCAGCGTTCTTGTTTTAAAAGACACACACATTTAGAAAGAAATCAAAATCATCTGTTTACAAGAGGGTTTAGCTGCATGCACTTTCTCTTTAGACTCCGTCCTGCAGTGGTGAGATTTCAATGTAATAAATATAAAGCAATTTTACATTTTCACTACATTTTCATCTCGTTATGAAATGAGAAATATGTGTTTATGAAGAAGCTCATTAATTAAAGAATATCCTAATTTTGCCATTTTTTGGATACAGTTTTAGATTCAAAAACCAAACTTTTTTTTTTTACCCATCTGGATTAAACAGACTGCATGTATGAACACAGCATGAAGATGTGGACAACAACATATTACATAAAGTTAATATATATTAAAACAAATGACAAATAGAAAGTAAAGCCCTGGTGTATTCTTCACAGGATTTTACCAACCCGGAACAACACTGCATACCAAAAATGTTTTCTGTTACATCAGTGCTATTATGCCAATTTGTTTTATGTAGGAATACCAATCCGACTGTATTAGGTTATTAGCTGATAACACTTTTTTACTTATATGAAGACATTTTAAAAACGTCCTACTTTTGTTAATTTAAAAGAACATCTGAACCCATAAGTAAGAAGTGACAGACTTTAGGCTGCCAGATAAACAAATGTATATACAATTATGACTTTCTATCTATCTGTGTTTAAAATAGATAGAAACTCTCTTTCTTTTCTTTCTTTCCTTTTTACTTCTTTCTTTCGTGCCAACAGACAGGGCATGCGATGATACTCTGCAAAGTCCTACTAAGTACATAATTCATAGGTGAGGATTTGAGATGCATGGATATGTATGCGAGCTAATTATATAATTATATGAGGGCCACCTCGGGCTACACCTGCTCCCAGTCTGTGTTGTTAGTTCAGGCTCGGGGGGTGGGGGGGGGAACTTTCCTTTTTTTGTGACATAGCCAAATGTTTTAGCTGATTAGAAAAAGTCAAAACAACATGTTAGCACCTCCTTCATGTTAAATTTGTACAGTCACATGAGCTGCAGAGGGAAATCACTGCCAGTCAACAGGTTTGACTAAATAACAGAATGCAGTCTGTCAGGTTGGTAAGCAGAATATCCTGTTAACCTTTCTGTCTGTCTGCTCTCTGTCTGTTTCTACTGCTGCAACATTCCTTAACGTTAGAAAATGTGATGTTTTCACGATATATATTTTATGTATTCTTTTTATATTTTCCCCCGGTTTTTGGTCGGAAATTAAGCTCCACTACAGTTTTTACCGCTCTGTTTTTAATCCACACGGCTGTGAATTTAAATACGACAGGCTTCTGGAGAGTTCCTCGAAGTCAGGCCGTGACTGTTTGAGTTCCAATCTTTTGATGCAACACGGATACAGAAGATGATCAGATAACGTAGGGCACGTTTACTTTTCCTGTTGGTCGTGTTAGGTGGTGGTTGAGAGGCAAAATCGACAGTTTGAGCCCCTCTTAAGAACCACTTTTGATATAACATATGGAAATGATGTTCTGAAATCAAACGACCAACCAGCACAACCAAACAATGTGTCCTTGGTAAATGAGACACGCCAAGATGTCTAATAATAGATTTTGATGCTGATGGGTAAATCTGGAAAGGATTAAGCATTCTGCTGCTACGACAGATTCCCCTTCATTGTTTTTATGCAGCATGAATGCATTCAATCAGGCCTCCCAATGTACTATGTGGTCTTTTTTTTTTTTTCTTGAACGTACTTTATGTTTCTCAGCCGTTGTGGATTTAGCATGTAAGCTGTGGACTTGTGTGAGAGTTAAATATGAGGGGAAAGTTTTATAGCTTCACCCATGTCATGAAGGTCAATTAGATTACTCGGGGTAATATCCCCTTAAAGTGGCCGTTTTCTCTCTTTTTACTCCCCATCTGCGTTCCTTCGGGCCGTTTATCGGAGGGAAGAGTTAATAAGCATGTGTTCTCTTCATGAGGGTTAAAAAAGGCTGTAATTCTCTGATGGTTTCGATTTTTTTAAACATGTTTAATCAGAAACTGTAGACAGCGTAGGTATTTCAAATCATTTGTGGCATTGTGCTGATCCCAGTGCAGAAGTGCATCCTTTTCTTTGCTCCGCAGACTGTTTGCCTGGGTGCAGGTCTGTTGACCGTTTGTCAGCGGGAGCTTCACCCGTTTGTGTCAAACCCACAGAAGAACGGCTAATGAGCTTTTGCCCATTTGTGCAGACGTTGGTTGCTTTTTAGCACCATCCCCAGAAGTGCTCGCCCAAATGGTGGACACTTGCCCCTCTGTCAAGCCAGATCTGAACAAATACCACTTATGTCTGCGTGGTGAGCACACAGAGGGCCTCAGAGAAGAGCCTGCACCTCTCAGCAGAAGGGCATTAATGACAATCTGGAATACAATGTGCAGTCTGACGCCAAATAGCAGCGGCCGTCTTAAAGAGGGCGGTCGTGTTGGTGAAGAGCATATTGTGCTTGGAGCTATTTATTACAGTGATACAACAAAAGAAATAAATGCAAAATTCACTAATCAGATGTATCTTTAAAGATATACCAGTAACTTCCCTCTCAAAGTCTCCTGTTATGCTGTTTATTAACATTGTATTCACGTTAATGCACTGCACATGTTTACATATCCTCCAAACCCTGAGGTTTTAACAGATAAGCTTCCTGGCTTCCTATTCAGACCACTCAGGGGAGGAGCCGGGGAGTGGCCTAGAACAGTATAGTCTTTGTGTCAGTTGTCCCCAAGTTACTAAACGTTTTAGTTGTTCTTTCTCTGGCGACCAACTGTTCAGAGAGACGTTCTACAGAAATGCAGCCCAAAGAGGAAGAGCTCAGAAAATAAAATCGTCTTTGAGGGTGTGTGTGCCAGCGTCTGTGGCTCCTCCAGCCTCCATTACAGATAACGGGAGGCACTCACTCTCGCACTGACTGGGCCCGCCTGGTGTTTCAGAGACATGTGTGTGTGAGGCATGTGTGTCGCACTGGAGCTCTGCTGACCCAAGGGCACTCATGTGAAACCCCTTTAATCCCTGCGCTCAGAGTGTTTCGGGTTGGGGGATGATCTTCTTCTATAGAACAGAATCATTTGGTTTGGTTGCTCCTAATATAAAGCAACACAGGTGTCCGGGTGATTTCGGAGCTGATCAGGACTTTATGAGTATGTGCACAAGCATTAAACTTGCAACATGTTTTATCCCATTGTTGAGTTTTTTATGTATTAGTTTGTCCCTGTAAAAAATCCCTTCTAGATGGCCCTGATCAAAGCCATGGCTGCTTTTAATGCCTTGTTCCACGATTTATATGGTTAGATGAGTTATTGGCTGGTGCATTCTGCTGCAAAGTTATGCATGTCTTAAAGGTTTCACAGATTATGGCTTCAAACCGCTCCCCTCACCACAAAATGACCAATTCAGGCTAGAATGGCTTCTCCGCTACGTTCCCTGGAAAATTTCAGATTAAAATGCTGATTCAGGCTGTAAAAAGAAAAAAAAAGAAAAGCTCTGGCACGCTCGCCCTGTTTTGTGTCAGTCTTTCCCCTCTTCAGCTGGATTTAAGGTTTAATTCTCTGAAAGTGTTACAATTCAAGGTAGACCACATAGCCGGCAGCATCCAGCGTTAAAATAGATCAATGAATGAATGAATCAGGCCTTGTGTTTGTGCTCGGGCTCAACGTGTGATACTCATCTATCCGCCTGAGTCTCTCAGTGACTCATTCAGGAGACCAGTACCCTCTTCTTTCCTCGAAGTGAGTTAGCCTCTTTCCACGCTGTGTGATTTGCTTAAAAGAAAACAACAAATAAGAATCAATTGTGGTGAGCTTTATGGTTTGAATGTTTGAAAAATGTATGTCAGACTCTTCCAACTCAGATCATTTTCACACATTTTCATTCTTGCATGCAAGGCACAACTCCGAACATTATTGTTTTTCTTGGGCATGCAGCTGGTATCAAACCGCAAATGTTTGACTTGACAAGGGGTGCATGTTGTGTATGTGTGTGTGTGTGTTCATGTGTGTGCGTTTTTCCCTCTGCCTCCCTTTCTGCCTCTTGCCGTGTGAGCTGTTGGCTGTCCAGCCTTCCTCTCACTCTCAGCTCTGATTGTTTCCTGAGCGCCGTGCCAGATAGGAAGTAGGAGGAAGTTATTGGAGGAGCTGGAGAGAATTTATTAGGGCCAAACACAGACACAGGAGTGAGAGCGGAGGCTGGTGACTGTGATTTTCTTTTTTGGAGATGGGGCTTGTGCTTTCATGAGTCTGTGGAAAGCAGTGATGTCGGCTGCGGACCTCGAGCATACAGGCCGGCACTCGAGCCGGCTCATCACCTTCAATGTATTCCTCCGAATTAAGCAGCAGTGAAACGCTTAAACGTGCATTTGTTTTAACTGCATCTGTGTGCGTTTCTGTCAGGAGGAATAAGGCGGCGTTTCCAGTTCTTGTCAGAGAGCAGCTTTCCTGGCCTGGAACCTAAAATGTTTTCTTTATCTGTAATCTGACCTCAGAGAGCAGCTGCTCCTTCTGCCACCAAGTCCTGTTGTTTCCCCTGTCAAGTGTGTGTTTGTGTGGCTGTTAGTTGGTGTGTGTGTGTGTGTGTGTGTGTGTGTGAGGAGGGGGGGTGTCACAGAGAGTGCTCACTCTACATCTGTGAGCTTCCCTCAACCTTTACAAGACGTGGGGATTTCATGTGGAGGAGTTTTAGGCTGTGGATTTGTTACTGTGTTTAAATGTTCACTCCTGTGGAGGTGTGTTTAACTCTCAGCTAAGCAGGGGGGCTTTTCGGCTGCCAGCAGGGGTCTGTTCTTTGCCAACAAGTGTCCCAACTCTAGCAGCAACTTAACAAAGGCTGCATTTTTAAAGACACGGACAAAATCCTGTAGTGTAGTGGTTAACAAACAGATGGAGGTATGTACACCATGCGAGGGACGTGCAAACACAACAGGCTTGATGGATCTACAGTGGATGAGACAGATTTAAAGGAAATCTGTTATCAATCTGCTTTGGGACATGAGTCAGTAGAATTGAGTCATGGTTATGGGGGTGTACAGATAGAAAGGAGAGGGAGGCTAGTGATTGTGTGTGGTAGTACCAAAATAATGTTTACCGTGTTAACAACAAATTATATAAAATATTTGTTTTGATTTGCTTTGTTTGGTTTTTATAATACTATTATTTTATCTTAAAGCTGCTATAATCAGCATGTTTATAATGTAATGATTATGTGTAATGTGAAAGGACTCACTTGTAGTGATGAACCATGGGAGAATTATCACCCAAGTCTGCAGTTTGCCTCAGTTTCACAGAGCATTTTAGTGACTTTCAGCTCATTGTTTTGTTTTTTACAAACCCACAACTTTAGAGTTTTGGTTCAGTCTGAAGTTGCTTCTGATAAACCCACAGTACACTACCTGCTCAGCACCAAACAGCAGACAATGTTAGCAACTAGCTGGTGAACACACTGAAGCAGTGAAGAGCCAGATCTGTCCCCTGAGGAGTTGGTGGAGACCAAAAACAGTATATTGGAGTTACATTCAGAAGCCCAACTCCAAATGAATGCTAATGTCGCTCTGTATCTGCTGGATGTGTAAACAAGCAACTGTTAGGTAAAAGGTTGGTATATTTACTTTTTAAAGTGATAATAAGTCAGTGTTTTGTTCACACACAGTTTTATCTAATGCAGTTTTTCTTTCATTTGACTGACTCAGGCACCAAAACCAGTACTTTATACGTACTTAGTAAATAACAATGTTAGACTCAGAATGTTAGATTCTGTTACAAGTGCATACAATTGAAAACTACCATCATTAGTGCTCGCCAGGTTTCATACTGCTTTGTCTTGAGTAGAGACGCGCTAGAACGAAGACGAGATGCTCGATGAAAAACTTGAGAAAATGTACCATCACGAGTGACTCTTAATGTTTTTATCAGTTTTCTGTTTAGCACCAAGCTCTGAATGTGACACTATGCATCTTCAGTCCAATGCACCAGGTGCATAAAGATAGTGGCCTCTTCAGCTGTTGGCATTTGATCCTCCTGCTCTGTCCCACTGTGTGATAAGCACCAGAGATTTCCGGCCGACTTTTCAGTTTAAACTGGCCTGTGAAAATGCACATTTTTGTTTTTTTGTGTTGCCTTTTGGTATTTACTGCATTTTTAATGAGTAACATCAAAAAGGTCATGTTTTTATGCATCTAGCTGAGGCCGTCTTGACATCATTAAAATAAAAGTTTCTCTGACTGTTGTTTTGCTTATAAGCAGGAGTCGGTTTCTGTTAGAAACCACAGTTGAAGTTAGGAAACACTTAAGCTTCAGAACAAAATGAATAATGTGAGTGTGAGATTAACAGCAGAAACATAAAATGTTGAACTTGCAAGTCTCTTACTGTACACATACTCTGCTTTTTCATACTAAAACTTCTATCCTGGTCAGTGGGCTCGCATGGCTCTCATGGTGGGATGTTTAGTCTCTGAATATATTTTTATGATCCATTCTGTTTGGTCTTAAACATCAGTCAGTCTGGCGAATATTCCGTTCTCACCAGTGGACTGGAGAAGAGATGTTACCATCAAGCCATAAAAATCGGAGACATGACAGAGTCATTTTGAATCAAAGTCTTGCCTAACTGTAGTCTTTGAATTCCACTGCGTAAGTAGAAACCCATCTGGTTGGTCCGTCTGAGAGCACCAAGATGATCTCATGTTCAGTTCAGAGGATTTTAAAAACTGGTAAAAAAAAAAAAAAGAATTGCTAGCTCTGCTTTCTCTGACTGAATAAGTGTTATTGTGTCAACTCCTGAATGTCATGCCGTCCACTTGATATTACAGAGACACACAGGCTCTGTTTGCTTTCCTGCCTGTAGGTGTTTGTAAGAGATTTCCTACACTGTGTGGCACACTTAAACAAATGCCTGTGATGGCGATCCCTTTCCTGATTTAGGCTATACCGACAGCTTTCCTCCATGTGACCCAGCAGTGACTCAGTAGAATTACTGAAATTCATTGGGACATTTCACTGCACACAATCCTGTCTAGAGAGAAAAAGGGAAACGTTGTGAGGTGCCAATAAAGTCTGGTTGGTTTATAGATGGAGTCGGAGCGGAGATAAGCTGATTGCTGAAATGAGACTGCAATGTGATCGCTCCGGTCAGGGCTGGGAAAATGGGAAGTTGAGATTCTGGTGCGTGAATGGTGCTGTTTGAATGAACGTGTGGGGCGCATAGCTTTGCAGCGTTATTCCTGCTGCACACTGAAATTCTGTAGTGTGTTGGTCTCAGAGTCCCATGGCCTGAGACCGGGAGGGGAGGTGTGTCCCGGATTTCTGTGTTAAATATGAGAGCAGAAGTCATTCAATCAAGATCCTTCTGTAAACCCTCCCATCTGCCAACCCTCTGAAGGAGTCTCACACGCAGGTTTGTGCTTGGGACGAGGGCTGCAGCTAACAACTATTTTCATTATTGGTTAATCTGGAGATTATTTTCTCGATTAACCGATTACTAGTTTGGGTCTATAAAATATCCAAAAATAGTGAATCACAATTTCCTAAAGGTAATGTTGTGTCATCAAATTACCTTTTTTTGTTTGACCACCAGCCCAAAACCTAAAGATATTCAATATTATCACATAAGACAGAAGCAGCAAATCCTCACAATAGAAAAAGTGGAACATGTGATTATTTGGCTCAAAAACAATTAATAGATTTAAGATTTAATTTAAGATTCAGATTTATTTTCTGTCAATCGATTCATCGACTGTTTCTGTTTCAAGTTATCAGTAACTTTCTTCACGTCTTATATTGAGTGTGTTCGTGTGTGCAGTTCCATGTGAATCATTACTATGTTGTGAAACTTGGCTCAAAGGGACATTGCAGTGTGTTTGTGACAGCTGTTTTAATACAATCAATATGTTAATTACAACAGTTTTTTTTCTCAAATGACTTTTGTCAGTAAATCATGTTGGAGAACCAAATTCCAAAGTCTTCATCTTGAGTCCTTCCACTGGAGCTCCCTTCGATTGTCAATCGAGCTGTTGCACTGGAGTCCATAAAACTGTCTTTGTAACTTTATTTACCACTCACGTTTGTCATGAAGTCGTGACTATTGTCCTGATTTTAAATCCTGTGACTCCAATAATGGATGTATTGAAAAATGGCTCCACTGACAATGCCCTGCCTCTAGTCTGAGCTCTGAGCGCCACAAAGCGGGAGCGTGTTCACTGCTGATGTTGCATTCCAGCTGGAACAATCCCACTGTTTTCCAGACCCCAAAGTGGACGCCTAAATTGGACAACACCCCCCAACAATGCCCCCCCACACACACACACACTCATACACACCCCCTTTCCCCCTCTGCTCTCCAACCAACCAACCCACCCACCCACCACCCACTCCTCCCATACACACATCCACTGGTCTCCTGTCCTTATTTGGGTAGAGACGTTCTGAGCGCTGGGTGGAGGGGTGGGGGGGGGTGGGAGGGGTAGGCAGAGGAGGGGAGAGAGGGAGGGCATTGGGTTGACACAAGGGAGGCAGGAGGAGAAACAGCGAGGACTCGCAGCCCTTTCTTAATAAGGACATGTCTGGAATTCAGGCCCCTCTCTCGGTGAAGAGCCTCTCTTTTTGCAGCACCTCACTTGAACACGCTCTCGTGAGCACTCGGAGCTCCATCGGCGTCGTCAGATCCGCGCGTTGCCCTGAACGTCACTTGCTGCTCTTCGCGGCTCACAGCGCGGAGGAGGTTTGCAGTGTTTTTTCTGCTATAATTGGAGATAAACAAACGAGCGGCGGACCCGCCCTCGCTGTGCCACCGGTCGTTGATTGTTGCCCCGGCTGTACTGAAGCTGTTGCCCCACAGCACCTGTGCATTCACGAATAAAATACTTTGGCCTGCCTGAAAGACATATTCACACCAGACCACACAAACAGCATCTGCTGTGCCTGAGACAGAAATGGGACAGAAACATTTAAGGGTTACACTAGTGTTGATGTTTTGTGCCTACAGATGTTTCCGTTTTTTATTTGTACCAACACGCAGGCTGCTGACAGCAAGACAATAAAACAAGTCAAATCATTATGGCTAATGTCATGACAGGCTGCATTTTAGGTTGAGAATAGCTATTTAAACCTTCCTGCCTTCTGTTCTATTCACATTTCTACGTTTAAAAAATCAGGTCCATTTAGGGCTGCAACTAATGATTATTTTCATTAAT
This sequence comes from Nannoperca obscura, assembly GCA_036024295.1. NCBI lineage: Eukaryota > Metazoa > Chordata > Actinopteri > Centrarchiformes > Percichthyidae > Nannoperca > Nannoperca obscura. The sequence goes on from JAVQJL010076139.1 coordinate 38,702, forward strand.
GCTGAATTATTTCCTCAAGCAATCGTTACGCCACAAATGTGAGACAATAGTGTCTGAAAGCCTGTCACAATTTTCCCAAGTCAAAGCTGACATATTTAAACTTGGGCTGCAATGATTAGTCAGATTAATCAATTAGTCATTTGACAGAAAGCTAATTGGCAACTACTTTAATAAACACAATATTTGCCGCTTTTCTTTGTCACTCATGATAGTAAACTGAATATTTTTGTGTTTTGGACTGTTGATTGAATGAAACAAGATATTTGAACACATCCTCTTGTGCTGTTGGAAATTAAAACTGGCACTTTTTACAGTTTTCGGACAATTTAAAGATAAAACGATGAATCGACCATAGAAAAAACAATCAGCAGATTAATCGACATTAATACAGATACAGTTCACTAATACAAGTTGTACTGTATCAAAGGACTAATAGATGACTTGACAGTTCTAATTCTATTTTTTATTTGTAATTATTTACTAGTCCACCTGTGTGTTTTTTGCTATTATTTCAGTATCTTGCGTTTATTCACAAACTGGCAGGACAGAATATGACTTAACTAACTCCAACCCTAGTTGTATTTGTTGTTAGCCGCCATTGGGAGCGGTCCAGCCGTGTGGTCTGTGAGGACTGAGATGGGATCACTTGAGCTGCTGATGAGTGCTCGGTTTCAGTGTTGAGTTTTAACACCGTGACCCAGTTGCAAGGGGTCCGCCATAACCAATACCCTCTTAGCTAAAATTAACATCTTGACTCATTGGATATTGGTCACACGCTCGTTGGGGTTCAGTGACGTCCATGAATTTCACGTTGTATGTTGTGTGTGACAGAATATCAACGCAATCCACCTCTGCGTTTGTGGTTCTGGGATGATTTGGTGTAACTGCAGCGATTATATCTTGTGAATCTTTCTAAATACTGAGAGATAAACAGAGAAGGGGAGGCTAAGGGAGATTTCAGGCCTGTTATGAATTTCCATCTTTCATTTAACTTTTTCAGATTTTATCTTACCTTATAAATATACCCAAAGATGAAATAAAACAACTTCTTGGCAGCATCGTTTTGGTGAAATTATACTATGAAGAATCATGAAGACTTCTGTGAAAGACTGATTTGTGTAGACATTTTCATATTTTTTACATTTATTTTCCAAATGAGTACAAATCACATTACAAGACTGAAACAAGAAACTGAAAACAAAGAATGTATCATACTCTTACCATTTTATCATGTAAACCCTAAATGTCAATATAATTTAATCATTGTAATTTCGCCACAGGAACACTCATGTTGGCGCTCTCTATATTTATTCATACTTTATTTTTTGTTAGAATCTGCAGAAATGCTGAAGCAGAAACACAAGCATCCTGGGAGTATCATGGTTACCTCATAGACTTCCATTTCAGAAACAATACAATGCTGAAAAGGCAGCTTGAAAAATACTTAAGATCTTTGCCTGCAGTCAGTCATAAGCCAGCCACATTGGGACACAGTTCCCAGACCACAAGAATTCTTTGAGGCCAGTGCTGATTAGTGGGGTCTTTAAACTTCGCTTTATGGAATATCTTGAATTCATTTGGCCATTTCAGAGATATAAAGTATAGGAAATTATAGTAATCATTACGGTTAGCATTGTTTATTCATACAAATTTAATGACTGCAATAAAGAAAATGTCAAAGAAAGCCAAAGAAGTTAACCTGTAGATGAGTGACATTATTTTTTCTAAAGTAACTCTCATTGTGCTTTCCATGAACTCACACAGTTCTTTTTAGCTGCCCAAATAATTACAATTATGTCTATTTCGAAAGAAAAAATAGTGGTCAAACTCGCAGGGATTAAGTTCACACATTATGAACGCTGTTAATAAGGCTGTAGGCGTAATTGAATTGATCTCTGCTCCATGTTCCCCTGTGCTTTATTGATCTGGTAAGCATTCAGTTGAAACGTGTTTGTGAGTATCAGCAGTGTTGCATCATAAACTCAAAACAAGGAAACAAAGTAAGACTGACTCACAGCGCAGTGTGTTAAGATGAAGGCAAGGCAGCGGTGGAGGTATTCTGAGAACACTGTTCCAAGATTCATGAAACTTGTTCATCCAGCACAAACACCAAAAGGCTTTTTCAGGCTTCCGCATACCTGGCAGATTTTTCCTCCACACATGAACGTCACAAACATAATGTGTTGATGAGACAAAGGTTGGCTTGTAATTATACAGTATGATTAATCTAATAAAAGACTAAGTTTTAAATGTGACACAGGACACAGGATTTTTTTCATAGTTGTTTGCAATAGGTTCGTCTGCCAGAGGGCATCACATGGCCTGCAGTTCCAACTGTGGCCACTAGAACAATAATTGACGGAAGCAGACATTTTGGATAATTTCTCCTGCTAAAAATATTGACTTCTTTTAGAATTGCAAAGCTGTACATATTGTCATGTGTACATATGTGTCTTTATAAGAATACATATTTAATTATGGCTTATTACAGCACACTTTTTACTTGGTGGTTGTTTTCCCACCCGATAAACAATGGAGGCATTAAAGGATAAAGATCGAAACCAGCAGTGCGTTAGTACGTCTCTAAATGCTATCTGACTTTTCTACCCTGTTTGTGGCACTCAGACCCAAGTCCACTAATTCTGATTAAAGACTTAAATTCTTACTAATGGGTCACAAATATATACTTTAAGTTTTAAATAAGACTACGTCATTTCCTAGAACAGCTGGGTGCTGTAGTTTTTAGCAAATGTTTTTGAAACAGGAGTAAACAGTAAGTTTGTTGGGGACTATTTGCAGCTGTGCATCAATACAGATTTAAAATGCTGGTGAGTATTTACATCACCAGGATAGTGACTTTAAAGAAACTACAGCGCCAGTAATCACAATTACAAAACTTCACCAGTTGTAAAGGTGTGGCTCACTGATGCCTGATTGTGTAATTATGGTTACAATTCAAATCAATATTCAATAAAAACAGCTTTATTCCACAGATCTCCTACAGATCCTTTGATATTGGGGCTCGAGGTCGGGCCCAGGGGGAGCCGCCACCATTGCGTCCAACGAGTGGAGCGCCAACGGTAGCCCAGAAGATGGGCTGGACGGGGACAACGAGGACAAGACCCTGGACGGGGACGCAGAGGGCGTGTGGAGCCCAGACATCGAGCAGAGCTTCCAGGAGGCCCTCGCTATCTACCCTCCCTGTGGCAGGAGGAAAATCATCCTGTCAGATGAGGGAAAGATGTATGGTGAGTACGCTGGATAACAGCCAGAGCAACAAAAGAACAACAATTACATGGAAATCAGTTCCATAATGAATGCACAAAAATGAGAAAACCATCCATTCCACAGAGATTTGTGGCTACAAGAAAACAAACTTCCACCATAGTGCCCCAAAAAGAAATGAGAAAAATACTTTTCTTCCTCTTGTACTCTTGTCACAGCTTTGACACAGAGGTGAATGTTTTCTTTCCACACAGAGCTCTCTTTAACAAGTCTGTACCTGTTGTGCTGTGACCCAGGGGCAGGTTATTCCAGTTGCACCAGCACTCTCAGAGCTGGTTATTGCTGTTCTGAAGGCATCTCAGCTCCTCTCCCCTTGATTTACATCTGTTTTTTTCTTTACAGCCTATTTTTATGCCCACTGTTTTATTGCCTCTTCTCTTCCTCAGTACACTTTAAGTCGCGGAACCTGCTCTTTGTTTTTTATCGCTGAGCGTCATGCGCTTGTTTCTCCCAACACCAGTATCACTGAGACAGTTTAAGCCTGTAGGTGACTGGTTTGAGTGCTGCGTTTGATGCTGGATGGTTCGGTTAAATTAGCAATAATTAGCACAGCATGAATCAAGGCTCAGGAAGAAAACACTGCATTGGCGTGTCTAAGATTTTAAACATCCATATGGTTTTAGCATAGTTATGCTGTTTCCTGCAGCGTGTTCATTAAAATGCAGGTGTTGAGCCCTTAATGTCTTGAAAAACTCCAGATGGATATGTTGGCAAGTTCTTTGGTAGAATCGCTGACATCCAGGTGAAGGAAATTGAACACATTTGTCTTTCATTATTTTGATCCCATTACTGTTGGTGAGACAGTGCATGCTCTACTAATTAGATTTAGCATTTGAAGTTGGAAATTCTGCTGAACAGCAATAAATGTTTGATTGACAGAAACTGTCCTCAAGAAACCTCTTTTTGGTTTTCTGAAATTATGTTATTTTCACCATCGTAATTCAACTCCCTCAAGCCATGCTTTGTAAGACTCTCCTGCCCTTTAATTATTGTCCATCATGTCTCAAAAACTTGAAATTGATTACCGCTTCAGAGCAACCATAAAAACCATCAATCATTGCCACTAAAGTCTCACACAGTGTGTGTATTTTAGAAGCATTAGTTGTTTGTTTTTAAAGAGAACAGTTTTTTGGGTGGCTTTTCTGCGCTTGACATCCGATGGGATTCTTTTGCCGTGATTCATCCAAGATGGAATCTCATCCTCTCATTCGCCATGCAAAACTGAATATTCAAGGACAGGCACATACCTGAGATAACTCAGCTGCTGTTGCAGCTTCTGTTCTTCGTCTGATCCTGTCCTTAGGAGCGTAGTAGTGAAGGAACAAGTAGTGGATTGATTGATGAGAAAGTTAATCAACCACAGTTGTTTTTCTGATTCATTAATCATTTAAGTCCTTTATCATGCAAAGAATGTACAGTATTTTCACGACATTCTATAGACTAAACAATTAATGAAAATAATAATTAGTTGCAGCCCCAGAACCAGAAAGATGGATATAGACTAAACTGTTGGACTAATGATGCCATGCTCAGTTTATTTCTATAGTTCAGTAATGAATGCAAACTAATTTAATTAGACTAAATCTATGTAAATCAGTCACATTTTCATTTAAGGCAGACTTTAGGGACAAGTGTTATAAAAATAACAGTATTAATAAACCTATTCTATAATTTTCCACAATAACACAACTAGTTTACAACAAGCATTTAATTTGTTTACAGACCTTAAGCACAAATCTCTATAGGCATCTCTAAATTTACCTAAATAACTCTTTAGTCCAGTTTAGCAGGGCAGTGTTGTGTCCCAGGCTCCATACATTTGTCATGAGAACGTCAACAAAGAGGCAGGCTGTGCACAAACCCGCCCCCTTAGCAAAAAACTGTCAGGACCCCTTTTAGAGGCCTGTTTTTTTCTAGAGCACTAAACACCCTCTCCATTTACAATAAGTCATCTGAGGCTCTGCTGGCAGAGCCAAGGCATGCCCCAGAAGAAGCCTCCTCACAAGGTGATTACCTCAGGCATCTAAAAGCTGCCCTGACGTGAGGTTAGGGGAATGTTAACGATTGCACTGTATGTAATACTGTCTACCTTGCAGTCTCAGACTCCCCAGTGGCCTTCAAAAGCAAGCAAGTCATCCCTACCATTGGGAATTCCACTTTTTCCGCCAGGATTTTTTTGGTTTTGTTTTGGTGAGAAACCTTTGCAAATTTCCATTCCCATATCAAGATGACTGCTTTAAAGATGTAGTGTATTCTTTGCTTTACAAACCTGTCTAGACTTCCCAGTAACTTCCCATTCATTTACGTAGCTCAGGGGTGACAAAGAGTTTAAAGGAACATACCACTCTATTTTAATAAGTCACACATGTTAATAATCACTCCAGTTGTTTCAGAACATGATCAAAGCTTAAGGAAACTAAACTCTAGTTTGTGATGTAGCGTTACTGTATGTTGAACCTTTTTCATGCGATGTGCTTTAAATTATAATACTTGTATCTTTTCAAAGTCTCAAATCTGCCACAACTCTCAGAAATGTTCCACCTTTTTGATACCACTCTCATGTCTGTATGGTAAACGTAAGGCTACAGCCACAAGCCGGTTAGTTTAGCTAAGCATAAAGACTTGAAACAGAGGCAAACAGCTAGCTTGGCTCTGTCCAAAGGTAACAAAATCCCTATTCCAGCACCTCTTAGTCACTATTTAGTCACACAAGTTATTTCTTATTTGTGTAATCCGTACAAAAAGCAAAGTGTAATGTGTTGGATCAGCAAATCACTGCCCCCGGCCAAGAAATGGTCGGGCACATAACCCCCCATAAAACCCCCAAATAAAGTTTTTACACTTTTACGGAAGATACAACATGTTCATTATTTAGCTTTTGAGCTGCTGGTAGGTGGATTTTACCTTTTCCCCCTGTTTACGGTCTTTATGCTAAGCTAGGCTAATCAGCTAGCCTTATATTTAACAGACAAATATGATATTGGTATCCATCAACTCAATTGGTAAGATAACAAATGTGCCCACTTCCCCAATGGTCAAACTTTTGATTTTCTAAGCATATACATTGAGAAGGCAATTAAGTAAAAATGTCCTAAGTCAAAATTATATTATTATCTGCGGTGTCTTTTGAAGTTCAACAAACTAATGCAAAAGCAAAACATTCAAAAAATAGTTGGTGCTCAGAGACATTCATTCTTGGTAAATATAAATAGTTGGCACATTTTACACCTTAAGTTCAGAGGAAGTATCTTCAAAAGATGCGTTTGTGTGTGTGTGTGTGTGTCAAAAAAAATGTTGCCTGTCTTGTTTTGCTTTGGGGTTGTACTGACATGTTGCTTCTCTGCGTTTTCTGGTCTAGACAGGTATGTCAAACCCCAGCCACACACCTCTCTCTCTCTCTCTCTCTCTCTCTCTCTCTCTCTCTCTCTCTCTCTCTCTCTCTCTCTCTCAGCCCCTCCGCTGTAAACACATCAAACCACACTGTG